>JAUMHH010107531.1:0-21476 GCA_032359455.1 Chlamys rubida
ACATTAATACATTAACTTATCTGGTGACAGTTAAATATACATCATGGTATATCCTCCTTGTGAAAACATTAATACATTAACTTATCTGGTGACAGTTAAATATACATCATGGTATATCCTCCTTGTGAAAACATTAATACATTAACTTATCTGGTGACAGTTAAATATACATCATGGTATATCCTCCTTGTGAAAACATTAATACATTAACTTATCTGGTGACAGTTAAATATACATCATGGTATATCCTCCTTGTGAAAACATTAATACATGAACTTAAATGGTAAAAGTCTTGTTCATACATGTATATTCTGCCCAAATATTGGTTTATATAAAAACTTTCCGATGACAAAAGAGCGTCCTATAACTATAGCCAAGGTTGGAGTGAATGCTGTTACAGATTTTAAATTTGCTCTCTCTAAATTTGAGTAGCATTTTCAAATTTAGTATTCCTTGTCATCAATCATTTATCAAGAAAATCCTTTAAATGGCATTTCTGTTGCAAAATGAAAAAATAATTAGAATTTCATGAGCTATCCATCACACTAAATTGCCCATTCATTATAATTTGACAGGCAACACAATTTTATAAACGGCACGGGTGGAGCTAGAAATTATGAGATGGACGGAATGAACAACCCTAACTACAGCAGCTCTAACCAGTGAAAATGTCAGTTCGCAATGAGAAAGGAAGCGACCCTGATGACGCAATAACAACCCGAGATTATTGAAGTCCTGATAGCTTATGATGAACAATGCACCTACTATTTGTATTGATATTTTTTTCGTACTTGATAAATTTAACACGTGCAGTGTTTTAAGTTAAAGCTTAGAAAGTGTTATTATGTATTTGTGACCAATATATTAACATTGACAATTAACATTTTTTGTTATATAACGAGTGTAAGTGTTTTACGCATAATTAATGTTGTCTACTTTAATTTCGTTCGAGTTGCGTGCAAATGTGAGTCTGTGTACTTAAGAAATGATACTAATATTCATCAAACCATCCATTTACACTCGCTCATTCGTTTTTCTTACCTAGGAAATATAAATGCCAGAAGCAATTTTATGACGATACAAAAGCTTAAATACCATGAGAGATATGGATATAGGTTTTTTGGTTTCAAATAAACATTAATTTTGTGAGAGAAAAAGACGAGTTCAATTCATCGTAAACCCTCTTTTTGCGACTAAATAGGAAATTTCGTTATGAATAATTAATAGACATTGAGACCGTTGCATTGTATGTACTATGAACAACTAAATATCGATTTGTTTTCAACATAAGGCAGGGTTATTTATGACGCTTTTATATGCATTCCTTGATATTTATGGTTTTACGATGTAACACATGAAATTTAATTCTGTGAATATTTGCAATGAATGGCTATGAAGAGTCGTTTATTTGTAGAATGTCAACAGAGGAGTGATTGTGTGCGTGTGAATGGGAACATTGATCAATGTCTGTACTTACCATGTCCCTATATTGTCTCATAAATCAACGTTACCGGATATCAACATCAGGGGACATTCTGCTGCAGTATGTAAAATGGTGACCGGGCGATTATCTTCAAACCATTTATGGACGTATCAGCATTTGTTTCAGTTAAAATTCCGGATTTTAGGTGAAATCCTTGTTTTTAACCAATTTTAATCAAGAAAGAAACGGACTTAATACAGTAGTGCTTACATGACATCAGATAGCACAACGTGAATTGATTCATATCTGTTCAGTCGATAAGATGCCAATGAATTCAGTTAAATTTGGGTTTAAGCTGCTACGGATGCTGCTAAAATGAAAGACTACAAGAGATCTTTTCTTAGGAGGTGCACAATAGGAAAACATTTACACAAAAATCTATGTTAATTCCACGAGCATGTCTATAGTCTAATATACTTAGCCTGCCTATATAGCTAGGGATATAGTATATACTCCTCCCCTGGGACCGATCGACACGCCGCCTACTGATGGTGAAATGTAATAGGGGGAGTAAAAACCATTATGTATACCGAGGGAATTCAGACAGCCAATTAGTTGCTACAAATAATAAATCGCAAGTCATCCGTTCATTCAATTTCATAAAATTGTAAAAGATATCCGCTTCGTGTTTGTGAAATCACTCTTTTTGTCTGAACTGAAATATTAAATATTTATACTACATGGCGACTAAAGATGACAAATATTCTGCAAGAAGATACGCAATATCCTGTCAGCACATTTGAAGTGAAAAAAGAAGTTAAGGTACTAGCCCTAACGCTGATATAGTGTATCGGAATTACAAAATACGTCACCCATTCATATAGGTGTCAAGTCGAAATGCAACGTGATTCAGCACGCATTAAGGTGTGCATTACATGTGGGCGAGTGCATGTTTGTCGCTATTTTCCCCAAAGCAATGCGTCTCAATGCAATCCGTTTGGGCCGGTACTCAATGGACCACACTAATACACAGCCGTGTGTACTCTGTGTAAAATAGTTTTACACATTATCGTAGAGGTCATGTATAAACCAATGTAACTCCTTCCGAGCACAAAGCACATTGTAAATACCACTGCAACAGTGGGCATAGTAAGGTGAGGACTTTGGAGAATCCTAATACTAGCTTGTGAAGCTTGTGTCAATGGTTAATAAGTTCATTTTTTTTGCTCAAAAAATATCTTATGCATTACCAAATGTCATATTTCACAATTCATATTTTTAAACATATGCGAGTGTTTTCATGTGTCTTTATTAGAGTGATGAATGAAAATAAGAATATATAACAAATGATCGTGGAGATATTTATATGAAAATGGCACACGAATTATTTCAAAATTTCACGTTCCATATATGTTGTACATTACATTTGATTTATAACCCTTTCACCACTATAGACCTTAATGATGGACTCATCCCTATCAATGCATGGTAGAGTCTATTTAAGTTACATAGGGATGAAGTGTTAAATCTACTTTGATCAGCATTGATAATCATGTTGAGGTAATATTCATGTTCAATTTATTTTTTATTTTTTATGATTGTTAATTTTGTAATGAATTTGGTTTGATTTTTGTAACATTGTTGATTTTTCAATATTTGTAATTCCGAAGAGCATATGTGCAATTCCTGGTGTTATACTCATTCATCCACTAAAATACTCCATGCTGAAATAATATTTTTTTTCAATAAAACATTTCAATATCATTTCCATGTTTTTGTAGTTTTTAACTGAAGAAACCTTCAAATCAGGTTTTTACTAGTTATACTGATGTGAAAAAACATCAGCTCAGGCTAGCAGGGAAACAATATACAGAATGAATATCCAAAATAAGAATTAATACAATATCAGTTATATATTTCATTACAGACAAACGAGAAAAATGGCATTGATTGTGCGTTTTTATCACGGAAACAATGTCTTGCGCCCAGGAAAGGATCGTGTATAGTGTGGAAGTTGAACGAACACTGCTCAACACAAATATCTATTTATGCATTGGTCATTGGGCATCAAAGTCGGTGAATATCAACAGAAATACTGTTTTGCTATACTTACCTGTTAACATTGTGGGCATACTCTAGGTCAAAGCAAAAGCACCACAACTTACCTAGATATAACATGATGGGTGTCTAGTGATGCAGGGGACGCTTACTCTTAGAGGAACATTGGTTCAATAAATACGATAATTAATTTGCATAATTTAAATTGTTTAAAATTCGAAAAAAACATAAGAATATCCACTATTAACCTTAACTATTGAATGCAAATAAAAGGTAAAGAATATTGTTCTTGAACATTAGATAAGAACTGTATCAAAACATCCCATTGGCATGTATTCATCATACACATGGAGGCATGTGGTCGGGTGGTGCAGAGTATAACGCACTTGCCTTTCACCAAGGCGGTCGGGGTTCGATTCCCCGATCGGACGTGAAAAGGTATGGGATCACCTGCCCGACCACGTGGGGGTTTTCCGGGTACTCCGGTTTTGCCCACACTAATACCCCCGTACGCTAACATCCGGGCCAACAAGAGTGATTAATATAAGTTGAAATAACTTGTTTTATAATTGTTTTAAAATAAATAAAGTTTATATTCATAAAAAAAAATGAAAATGTTGAGGACATGCTTATTTCTTCATTTGAACATGGCGCCACGGGCATATTTTGATGTCTAAATGTATATCTATCAATATTGAACCATATACTATATATTTGCCCAGCTACGCATACGCATGAAGCAAACACTATCTCATACTGAACTATTTTTGTATTCGTGTGTTTTGTGTTTATTTTAAAGAGATTTTATCAAAAAACGTATCTTATACATCTAATAGTAACTGTTGTATAATCGAATTCCGGATAAATGTGTACAGAACACTTGCGCTGTCTTCGTACAGCTAAAAGGACGCGCAACGGCGGAAGTATCAACTTTTGGTGCGGCTACACGCTAGCTGGACTATTCCAAAGGGCATACTTTCTCATAATCCAATTTGAATATGTTAAAACGGTAGTATAACATTGCAACCAGGGTCTGCCTTATCTGAACTCATTTCCACTAGCCCTCCACCACTGGGTCGCGGGTTCGAGACCTACGTGGGACAGTCACCAGGTACTGGCCTTTGGTCGGTGGTTTTTCTCTGGGAACTCCGGCTTTCCTCCACCACCAAAACCTGGCACGTCCTTAAATGACCATATATCTGTTAACAGGACGTACAATACAAACAAACCAAATCATTCCAAACTCACTATTTGCTACTATTCTCATTTGTTCAGAAATACATGTAAATGACACCAACGATATTGTCGTTATAAAAAAATGAAGCTACTGCATTAGTTTTCTGGACAACAAAAACAGAGATCTAGCATTAAAGTTCAAAACAACAAAAGTCAAGTATCCTTGATAGTAAAAATTATAGATCTAACTTAAATGTTCAAGACACCAAAAACCAAGTGTCTTTGTTTATTAAAATTATAGATCTGGCATGAATGTTCAAGATACCAAAAGCCAAATGTCTTTGTTTATTAAAAGTATAGATCAATGTTCAAGGTACCAACAATAAAAAGTTTCTTTGTTTGTTAAAATTATAGATCTAGCATGAATGTTCAAAATACCAAAGCAAAGTTTTTTTTTTAATTAAAATTATATACCAATCTTCAACACTCCGGATTTTTTTTTTTTTTTTTTTTTTTTTACAGAGTTAGCATAAATGTTCAAGACCCTACAAGCCAAATGTTTATGTTCATTTGTCGATAATGCATGTTAAAACACCGAAGGTATACGTAATTGTAGAAATTAACTGAAAACCAATACAAATATTTATACCGTCTGATCATGAGCCCTCGCTGAAGAACATTGCTGTAGTCCGTCATCGATAGCAGACGTTTTAGAATAGTTACGTCACAATAAATTGCTTTATGACAAATTGACCAATACACAATAATGTTCTCCATTATCCTCTAACATCCGACTATTTAATGTACAATGCCTTATCAGAGGTACGGATGGCTGCCGCTCACCCATAGCAGGGGCTCAACAAGGGGAAAGTTATAGTCCAATTATATTGATTATTAAATGTTGGGGAAATGTGCTTGAAATATTTTTTGGATTTGATATATCAAAAAAATATAAGCTGGTGAAATAAAATTACAATGTAGATTATTATTAAAAAACATTCATTGTACGTGAATTTTTCGTTAAATGGCAGATAGATATCCCTTAACAAGCCCCATGTGAATTTGAGACAGACACTGAAATTGTTTTATGTGGAAGCTACCACAATTTGTCATTACAGTTCATTATGAGAAAGGAACGGGACCCATTCTTGTGTATCGGTATAGCATATACCCCCGCGCGATTGTCGGAACACCGTACACATTACAGACCGGCCTTCTACTCCATTTATCGGTCATGCATATAAAGAAACATTGGCTGTGACACTTAATAAAGTCCCTCTCGTAGATTTTACGCTATTCGATACCAAGTCAATTAAAATATCTTTCAAAGAAAGATGTTCCTCCTTGTTTACCCATTTTCATCGATGTCAAGCGTGTGGTTAGTGTCTAGAATGCGTCTCATCATTCAAAAAGATCGTCGCATACACTGTACCCAAGTGAAAGTAATGTTTTATTTAGACAAGCCAACTTATAATTCATGGTTTGCATGTCTAAATTTGATATACTCGTTTTACACACCTTTGTTGTTGACACATTGTGCATGGTAGTAAACAGAATGGAACATTATTACATTAAATCTGATACAACGTGGGAAACGGAACCAATCAATCGGGCTGATGACAACATGATAGCGCTGTATGTTCACTTTCCTGCTCCATGTTCAATAAATTAGTTCCAGTCAACCACATGGGAACTGATTTTTATTCTTTTAAATTGAAACACCATCCCTGGTCCTTTTCGAGTCCGATCATCGTTCTCCCTATAGTAATCCAGGACTGGAAAGCCCTAATATAATCCGGAATGGTTGTCGGTAACATGCACTTTTATTTGTACCTAGTGTTATATTGTTGATAGTTCCATCTCGTTGAGTGTGTTCCGAAAGTACTTATCCTATGGTTCGTGGGTACCGAACCGAACGCGTCACGTGTCAGAAAAGGGCATTTGTGGAGATTGTTTTGTAAATAGCTTCACGCCCAGACTACCCTCCAGATATTTCTGAAGCTGAGATTTTCCAACTTTGATGAGGGGAACAGACTAGCACTAGTTTATATTTGCCTTCAGTTCAACGACATGGCAATTGAGATTCAAGCATCGATTCATCTAGGAAATATGTTCTAGGAAATGCATATAAATTAACCAAATGGGTTTACAGCTGGATAAAAGTCTTATAAATCTCTGTGCCTGCAACAATCTTATTTTAAAAGACCTTAAAATTAAAGGAATCTATCTTTCTAAGACAACACAAATAACATTAACATGTGACATTTCGTAAATAGTTTATTCCAAAATAAAAAGGAGGGGCGATACGTCATTGTCATCTGCCTGTACAAAAATACGTATTAATATTCTCGATTCTTACGCTTAATTTATTTTTAAGTAATACGATACACAATTTATTGGAACACCCACCTTGTATTGCATAGGCCCCATATCGACCTGCCTCCGAAAAACATGACGAGATACCAGAATAAAAATGCATCTAGGCACGCGGCATATGTCGCAATGATGTTCTCAGAGTTATTGATTGGAATTTTTAAGTCGTAATCGTAAAGTTTCATTTTCCGAAAATCAAAATTTCAATTGAAGTGTGCTGATGATTGCAGTGTTGTCAATATTCGACATGTCTGTAGCATGGGATTGTGAGCAATGTTTCGCGCTGTTCCGCCCCTCCCCCTACGTGTATCTACATGTAGTCAGCAAACTTACGTAACCATATGACGTCATCAGAATAATTAGACCGACTTTAGTATCACCTGTGAACACTTTGCCTATTCTTATATTTAACGCACGTGCAGCGGCACATTCTGAAAATGCATTTTTGTAGGGTGACATAATTGATTGCAAATGGTTATTTGAAGGCAACATATTCCCTAAACAGGCAATTTCCATTAAATTTGAAGAACGTACATTAAGCGTTTTCAGGATTTGTCAAAATGATGACAAAAAGGTGATACTACCATTACTGAAACCCGCGTAAGAAATAAATAATGTTCCAACTCATCTTGCTTAAAATTCAAATAAATAAACACGGCTAAGGTGTCATTACAACTGCCATGCTTAAGTCCAACCCTAATACCAGTAATCGGGAATTTTTAATGAAATACGGCTGAGTGATGGTGGCAAAGCTTATTGTAATTGCATATTGACAAAGCAAAGCTTTCTGCCTGAAATATGGATTACATGTATATGGCGAGGCTTCGCCAGGAACTTATTTCTACGAGAGACCACGTATTGTCATCGGAAATCAGCCGACGCCGAGACAATGACCTTGGGTTTAAGCTCAGGGCCAACCCAGACTTCATATGTTTTATTCACCTGTTTATATATCCATCACTCTTTCTTTAATTTCACACTTTTTTTATCATTTGAAGCGTCTTAGAAACAACAGACACATTCATAGTCTCACTAATGCTTGACATTTAAACTACTTCATTGCTTGCAAGCGTAATCCTGATAATATGTTTTTAAATGAGGAATTATTCGGAAATAGCAAGCTTTTGAAATGGTAGTCAAGTAACGTTTGGTCCTAACTTAGGGGGAAAGAAAAAAAAAGAAAAAGTCTTATTGGAGGAATTTTTACAGATGTTGATTATAATGTCCGTCACTACGGGATGCTTACAGCACAACGACATTTCGAAGAGACATTTTATGACGGTTTTAAGATTAACATGGGTACAGTTAGTCAGGAACGGCAGAGAGCTGGATTTCCAAACATATTTATGCAACAAACATTCACATTCTGGGAATGCAACGTTACCGAAAAGTATCTGTTCAAAATGCCTCAAGTGTCAATACTACGCCATTTTTTTCCTTAGATGGCGTCTGAGAAAAATAAGTTTAAATGCCAGATAGTACTTTGAGTTTTTTTCAGCAAGCGTTGACAGTAAGATGACGAGGTCCTCCACAAGGGTCTCGGTCGTGGCATCATCTATGTGGACACATGAACTGTGGAGCTGTCAGCGTGTCTAAGGATGGGCTGGTCTCGCGGTATTAGCCGCGCGATAGGTCTGGTAACGTCTGTCAAAAATGTCACCTCACCAGTAGTATTAAGTGCATAGCGTCGCGTTTATAAACTGTCATTGGCGGTAGTGTCACCGCCCGTATAAGAAAATAACTACATTTTCTTGATAACGGACAAACAACATGACTGGTATATATATTAACTTGTCTTTCAATTGAGTACTAGTCGTCTGTCAGGGTTTCATAAAAAGAAACGTCATCTGAAAAAAACAACTTTGACCAACTAACTCTTGATTGAATTCCATCGTTTGTCCGTCTGATGTTTAGCTGTAATGCTCATTAAAGCACAGGGGGTATAATAAGATTTAATAGGAAAGTGATTAAAAAAAATTATTATGATATCTAAAACAGTATATATATATCCCATTCTTCATTCGTTAAATACACATTGTGTGACAAGTTCTCGAATCTTTGGTACACCAGATGACTGAATGTTCCATTCTACGAGACTAATTCTTCAGAAAATCGCTGGGCATTCGTCTCTAATGACGGCTAGGACAGCGGTTGACCATTTGCTGTCTGAAGTTATTTCCCCCCAATTCACTTATCTTCGTCCAGTCTGCCGGACTGTCGCTGTTCTCAGTCCGGTTAATTCACCAATTCCCCACCATTCCATTAGGAGTAAGAGGCTGGCAGCAGGACCGGAAGTGAGATAAACGTAAAAGGCGTGGTCATGTAAGTCTGGCAAGTGACGTAATCAGACTAGCAGACGACACCTGTAATCTACTCCCGTACTTTTAAAGTGCATACAAGTTCGATTTACGCTATTTAATGCATGTTGACAATAAACTTGTATCTAAAAATGTTTCATGTTCTTTGAAAAGCTAACATGAATCTTTTGTTTGAAATATAAAAGCTCAAATCAGAGCATTCATTAGAATGTATATTGTTGAAGAGGGTATTTGAATACACTTTCATATCCGAAATGTCTCCTTACAGAGAATTTCCCAATCAGCATTATTTGAAAAAAATAATTAATCCAACCTTTCATCATCAGAGTATGGTAGATTGCGTCATCTTGACTGAGTGCATTGTACGACTAACATAGCGTATTGACAATTAATATCAAAAGTATTTAATCAATCTACTTGTCAGTTTCTGTGAACTGAACATATTAACTGTAACGCATCCCCCGTTAATGCACATTTATGCTATAATGCAAACATGCAAATACACGATAAGTCAACATTGGCCACATTGACACATCGGTCGGATCATCAAAGGGCATATGTGATCTGATTATTTGCGCGTAGCAATTACAACAGTGGCACTAATATTACATGAATTACCCTATATGTCAACAGAGGCAAATATTAGGACTGAAACATTGATATTAACTGCAGGAATCAGCTCTGAGGGATTTTAGTAATATCAACATCAAAACGAACAAAAACGATGGGATGTTTAACCTTTTATCACCATGTAAACGAAACTCCACATAAATACGTCAATCTGCTACAAAGAATAAACATTAGATATAAACTGGAAGGCATTAAAATCACTAAAAATGGAAAATGGCATTTTATAGAATGAGAAAATTCCCTAAAAAGCAAATTTGAGGAGAGCGCCAGCTTCCCGATAGTAGTATTGCCAGGAATCGATTAATCAAGCCCCAGTGTAAACAGCGTTACATTGCTAGTTTTAATTATACGGCGAACTGGAAGTAACGTTCAAAAGCGTCGGTAGTATTGACATAGCCAGGGGCCTGGTTTTCGTCTCTCTGAAGAGGGTATGTGTACACGTTCAGACGGAATGGCATGTGTGTTCACGCGTACATCAACTACGTACCATGATCACCTTTGCTGATATAACGATTGTTATGCAGGCATGCCAGGTACCAAGAGATGTGCCTGAAATATGATACTGTCGTCCTGCACTTATTCAATTTAAGTACAGTAAAACTATAAAAAAAGTTTTGTGAAAAGCAATAAATTCTGTTTTTTATAAAGACTAGTTGTAGAGTTTAAAGCGTCTCCGATCCAAACCGTCCACCACTTTTAAGTAAAACGTTGCAATTAGTGTACGTGATTTGTTATCATTTTTTGAATGAATATACTGATAAGAGAACACTGTTGTGATAACGCGTCTCTTATCCCATTGTGGTACAGTCAAATTAAAGTATTCCTACATGTATATTGAAAATGACTTGATGGGACAATGACGCATTCTCGACTAATTTGAACAAAGAAGATATTTATATGGAGACCCTTGAAATAGAACAAGGGGAACGTACCGGCGATTCCAGAGAGGTAAGCGACGTGTTTCATCAACTACACCCACTATGTAAATTAGAGTCAAATCCAAATAATGACAGGTTCTCGAAGCAAGAACCGAGGTTGTGAAAACAAAACAACATTTCACAGTAATGAGCATAATCTGAACCTCTTCATTTCACACAGAAATAGCAGATTTCTCAATGAGATCAAAATAGCGACTATAAAACTTGTCCATAGTTTTCATCAGCCTGCATCTCTAGAAACACTGTGTTGTAATTTTGCTCGTCAGCATTTTTCACGGAAATACATGTAATAATATTTCACATCACATATTTTATACGAGTCAGTGAGTACTCGAGGTAAGGGTAACTCCAGTTAATTATGACTAGAAGTAAACACAATTTTAAAAATGATGCAAACAAATTTTTGAAAGTTAAGATTGATTCTTTATATCTGGCATAATGGTTATCATTTATCATTTCTTTATGTACTGGAAACGAAGTCGGGAGTAGATCTTGTATCCAGACATAGTTTTTATGTAACAACGATCCCGATTTGAAGTAACGACCTTGCCGATAACTTGGTGACCGATTAGGATGACAGACATGGAGGCAGTCTGGTGAGTAATGGTTCTACAGACATGTAGCACCATGTTTAATAAGCTCTGACATGCCTCTCCGCAGGCCCTAGATCTAAGCATATTATATGTCTATACAGTAATATGCTTGACATTATAATCATCGCCTCATATGTTCCCGCGCCTTCCGCAAACATTTCTAAAGACGTAACAAATATATCTTTCTCTTTTTAAATCTTAAACCTATCCTAATATGTCTTCTTCGATATATTGCAATGCCTCTTTTATAAACGCAACTACATGTACACGTATATATGCATTTTGCTTAACAAAAGCTGGTAGTATCATGGGATTTCATTATACATATGTATACACTGTACTAGTAAATGAAGCTGAGGTTGGAAATAAATTATTTCTGAATGGATAGACTAATCATCAACGATCGAACCTATGACAATACCTGATCCCTTTGAATATGTTAAAACTAAGCAAAAAGGTTACATGATTATAAGTGAGTAAACACGTCTGTGTTGATTTGACAGCTGTCGTTTAAAGCAGAAGTAGTTGAACGTCGATTTACAAGCTTTCGCAAGCAGCTTACCGAAAGAGTCAACCAATTGCGGTCACCTTATCAGGTAAGGCTGAGATTACCGGTCGACCCAAACAGTGACATTATATGTTCCGGAACTCCTATTTATTACCCCTTAATGACAGAAAGGTTTTATTATTTCGTCCCACCTGTATCAATATTAATTAATCAATGCAATGCATATCCCCGTGAGTACTAATTAAAACACCGTACGGGGAGTTATCACCACATAAGCACGCGCTGTAAAAAATGCGCATGACCAGACTCCTAATGACGTGGTCAACACAAAAACCATTCCCGGATTAACCATGGATGATAATTATTCATCCGCGATCAGGTGACTCCAGATCAATTACATGATAAAGTGTCTCTACCGTATTGTCCTCACTGGTTTCCCATATACGACTTTTGCTTCGGAACTATAAAATGACCTCGCTGTCATTTGTGTCCTCAGAATTCCATAACATAAATCAGAGTAGAACGCCATTACCAACAATTGGCCTGATGAGTTATGTTAATCTGGCGACGTATGAAGTCGATTGATGTCGTTAGTTAATTCACTGGTGTATAATGTAAATCAGGGGAGAAATTTATTCAAGCACTGATTAGTTAATTATTTTACTTAACTCATTAATTAACCCATTGAGTTAATGAAGTGAATTGTTTCAATATAGATTTGGGATTAATTACAAGATTAGCATTGCTTAGAAGAACAATTGTTGTCTTGAATACATCATATGATGAATATATAGGATAGGTATTAACGAAGGACGTTAATTAATCAATTGTTTTAATTGATTTGATGATTGAACAACACAGCAACATTGAAGTTAGTGATTAAGCTTTGAACTCTTTGAAACCGAAAGCAAAAGTTGCTGAAGGAGCAAAACAAAGATTGTGACGTCATACAAGTTCATGTATCTATCAGTTCAACTGTAGCTTATTTGTTGATGTTCCTCAAGGGTTTTAATATTTTAATATAAAACAGCAGCTTTTGATATTTTCAAAGTCTGTGTTATCTTCTGATTTGGTCAAGTAATACCTGTTTAACGTCATCACATCACGGTCCTATACAAACGTGAGGAACGATGGGTTCAATCAAAAATATTTTTAGTTTTGCATCTGTCAAAAACAAATTAATTTGTTAATGGTTTTTGTTCATTTGCAAAAATAGACATCCGAAATAGTTTATTCGAAAATGAAAAAAATGAGTAACAGCGACGATTGTTAATGTATTTCTATTCAATGCGATAGAAAAATCAGTTTGCCGGAAGTGGAATCAATAAATCAGGGATGTCGCGTGTATGTTCTGTAATATCAATATTGAATCACTCGTCAGTGAAGCACGTGACAGGCGGGCCACCCTAGAAGGATATCGAATGATTGATGGCGACCTCACGTTACAGCTGATCATCACAAACTTCTATCACTGCGATCACAGTGCATTTGTAAGGTTTTTTCAACTGTACTTTCCAGTTTTCTGCTCACACTTTCGATGCGATATTCCTGTTTGTTAACCCTGTATTATCTTTATTTTGCAGTGACCTGTTACAAATGGTTTCTACATCATTTGTTCACTCCATGTGACATTCCTGCACTACATGTTCGTTCGGAATACACGCTCACTTCCTCCGGTCAGTAAGAGTTGATGAATCATGATGATATGTACCGGTAATATATTGATGGATTGAATCAAGTAAGTTGTAAAAACTTAAGATAAATCACAGCCGTCTGTAATGGCTTAAGATAGATTACACCTAGCTATAACGAGTTAAGATAAAGTACAGCTACCTATAACGAGTTAAGATAAAGTACGGCTAGCTATAACGAGTTAAGATAAAGTACGGCTAGCTATAACGAGTACAGCTAGCTATAAAGGGTTAAGATAAAGTACGGCTAGCTATAACGAGTTAAGATAAAGTACGGCTAGCTATAACGAGTTAAGATAAAGTACAGATAGTTATAACGAATTAAGATAAAGAACAGATAGTTATAACGAGTTAAGATAAAGTAGAGCTACCTATAACGAGTTTAGATAAAGTACAGATACTTATAACGAGTTTAGATAAAGTAGAGCTACCTATAACGAGTTTAGATAAAGTACAGATAGTTATAACGAGTTAAGATAAAGTACAGCTACATTAATATTGTAGATATAACTAGTTAAGATAATAAGTGTTTAAACTTCCGATAAATCATTGTCAGTTGTACCGATTTAAAATATAGCATAGCTATCTGTATTGACTTAAAATATAGCATACCTTCATGTAGATGTAATGACTGAAATCAAATCATAGCTAGCAGTAACGACCGAAGAAATAGCACGACAAGCAGTAACGACTTTAGATAAATCATAGCTACATGTACTGTAACTCGAACGACTTACGATAAAATAACGTCTACTACAAGTTTAATGAAGTTAAGATTAAACATTAAATTTAAAAAAGAAAAGCAATTACAATATCGACTTGAAGATGAGAAGTTTAAACAACTCATATCTTCAATGTTTGTGTAATGGTGAATTCATTTGTGTGTTCAATTAGTTTTGCTGTACGTTTATAGCACATAAAATGATAATAGTGAAGTGTTCATAGCAACAGTTATAAGCACACACCATCCCGTTGTAACAGTTTTAGAGTTGCTTTATCTTTGAATTTAAAATGTAGCATAGTAACAGGATACTCTTTTGAAATTTCATGGAGCCATTCCTTTTTGGAGTTTAACATTTCATATTAACAAATGAAAGGGTGATTCAGGTTACACATTACAAAAGAGAAATTATCTCAGGTTTGTGTTCCGTTTAAAGAGTTATTTGAAGCTGACGAGATCATTGAAATTCATTCTTTGTTTCACAAATGTGTTTGTATTCTCCCAACTCGTTATATCCGTAACATTTTATTCTCCGGTTTTTTGCCTCAGTGATTACAATACCATTATCTGCTTCCTGTGACATTGCTGTGTGACATTGCGGGCATTCGAGGCGACTAATTGCAAACAGTAGGCAACTGTATTGTCCATTGTGATCGTCGAGATCATCAGAAGTCTGCCTCTTCAGCTATTGACAGCGGTTCAATATGGTATGATGTTCGACTCTTGGCTTTGAACGAGGAATAAAAACGCCATAAACCAGATGATAATGATACATATATGGACTAGGATAGACAAAGGCTACGCGTCTCTGTGTTCATTATTCTATCCTTTTGATCAACATTCGGTGCGCTAGGTCTGACTAGGACTGACAGCCATGGAATTGACCATTCTCCCCCTTTATGTTGAGGCTGAGCTCACCGATATGTCTTACACAATGATAGTTCCCATAGGAATTATCAACGAGCAAGCGCAACGCTAAAACAGGACAGATGAAAAGAATACAGAGAAAAAATTACGCTCCCATTCACATGAACATCAAGGGTTTCCACCACAATAGCGCATACATATATACAACCAGGTATTTTTTTCGAATTCAATTTCCCCAGAACGTTTGAATCCTGTGATAGTCATTGTAGTTCCCTTGTGTCTCGTTAACGACCAATCAGAGAGTCGGAATGTAACAGGCCCGACGAACGTCCTCATTCACCTATAAATCAATTTTCCTCAATCTCTTCCACATCAGGTCATCTGCCACCTCTGCAATGTCAGGTCCTTTTAGACAATATTAATACTATTAATACCGGTCCGACATACAAATGTAACATTTAGGAGTCAGCGTTTTACCAGACATAGTGTCGACACCGGGACTCCTATTGGGCCATCAATTCGTAAAAAAAATATTGGAGTTAGTAATTAATCTGTTTTCTACACTGCCTCAATCGATATAGACCTGTATTGGATACATATAAAATGGCGCTAGAAACCCGTCCGGTGTCGCTGGCCCGTGTCTGATATTCTTGGTCTGACGTATGCTGTCACATGAGCCAAATGTTCTCAATAACCTTTGTTCACCAAATACCCAATAAGCCGACCGCGTACCTCACATGGGAAGTCAATTGAACAATAAATGGCCTTGCAGGCATGTTTAATTTCAACCCATTTGTTTAAGTTTACATCTTGCTCTGGTTTTATTGCCTTCGGATTTTTCCAACAATTTATTACGCAGACTTGTAAACCTGACTCGACGCGACAAAACTACGCATATCCGACTTACTAATGGGAGTATTGTAATGACAATCAGCACAGGGATTATTGCTGTATGACATTCAAGCAGACAAACTCGTAGATTCAAAGGTCATTCCCTTATAAGTCCAGAGGGGGAAACTCATCGTTAGCAAGCGACGTTGATGATGGTTTTACGGTTTTGACTACCTAATGTAGGACTTCGTGGTATCTCTGTTTTTATTATATCAATTTGTTTCAATAGTGTCGCTATTAACATATTATTCCTATAACAGGGGTGAACATACGTATTACGACATTTTGTTTCAGTCGCCAAATGTGGCAGTTTTACTGGTTCCTAAGGTTACGGATACAATGGGTTATTTGGTAATGTACTATTAACGACTTAAGTCGTACCTGTACGCTCTGGACGTGTTCTGCGGTGTCATGTTTTGCAGTCGAAAGATATACCGCAAAACTCAAATATATGAGATTTCCTATTAAGTATTTTAACTATCGCAGCGCCTGCATATGAAAGACATCGTCTTAACATGTACGACAGCGCCCATGAGTGTCGCAGCGCCTGCGCATGGAAGACATCGTCTAAAAATGTACTACAGCGCCCATGAGTATCGCAGCGCCTGCAAGTGGAAGACATCGTCTAAAGATGTACTACAGCGCCCATGAGTATCGCAGCGCCTGCGCATGGAAGACATCGTCTAAAGATGTACAACAGCGCCCATGAGTATCGCAGCGCCTGCACATGGAAGACATCGCCTATAGATGTAAGAGAGAGCCGATGAGTATTGCAGCGCCTGCACACAGAAAGCATCGTCGATAGATGTACGACAGCGCGCACGAGTATCGCAGCTACTGCACATGGGAGAAATCGACTATTCGTATGCGACAGCGCCAGTGACTATTAGCCAGCTACCATACAAGTGTTGCAGCTACTGCACATAAATGTACAGATCATTGCTAATATACGCACGACAATGTTACCTTTTTCTGACAGGGTACACGTGCCGACCTATGGAAGTCCGTCACAATGTTTTGTGAAATACCTGAAATGCATGTTCCTTTAACATGGGTCATACCTATGATTGCTCTGGTCGACAGTCTGCAGTGTGTTTATCATCATATTGAGCGCGCCTGTCATGACGTTGAAGGACGTTTATCACCCCCTTGCCGTCAAGTCGCTTTTATGACATTTAGTCTAGCGACTTCAACACCTTGTCTCTCTTCAATTACATATATGTAGCATCCCGATATGATGAATAGACTTTTTTATGGGGACGGTTACCAGATAAAATTTCCCATGATAGGCATGACATTTCAAGGATAATGTAACTAAATATGTACTTGCATATATGCACTTCATAGCTTGCTTTGTGGTATCTTCCTTTTCATAGCTAAGAGGAAGATATGTCTTTTATATATTTAAGAGAATGAATATTGCACCGTTTAAAACATCTTTCTACCAAACATAAATATAGCACAGGGAAAAAATCATCATTTCTACAAAATGAAATTACCTACTGAAATGACAAACTCCTTGGTGACATATATATACATTTCATGAACTTATCTTATATAAAACCCTAATTGTCAAATACATGCAGCAGTAAATATACTTTATCTATATTTTAACCCGCGTAGTTTCTTCCCTCCGTAATGAATGCAGCAAGCCTTTCAAGCTCGTTGCAAATGCATGATGGTGAGATAGAGTAGGGACGAGAGCGAGACTGGTTTCAAACAAGGCCATCGGCTCCACATATCATAGGTGCATACAGAAGGACAGACGCGATTCAGGAAGATAAAATTCTAACGTCCAAGTAATAAATAAAATCGATTCTTTGGACGAATTTTATCCGTATTTTATCTTGTGGTTTTATGCCTGACAGTAAAATTTGGAAATTCCCTAATGGTTTTTGGATCACACAAAATACGAATTGTGCGACTCATTGCATCACAGATAATTCAATAACGGTATAGCTGTGTTTAAATTAATTGATTCTTAAAGTCTTAAACAAAATCGATTGAAATAAATTAATCTTAATTGAATTCGGAAAGATACATTTTAAGTCACACATGCAATTATAAGGAATTATTGCCGTTTGACGCCATTGTCTTTAAACGATTGTTTTAATGACAGATTAACTGACCATAACTCGGTCATTTATCTCTTTATTTGAAGGACATTGCGTGCTGCATTATGGCTGACCATGGCCTACAATACTCCATTGCTTGTGAAAGTAAACAAAGACAGATAATGAAATACACCGTACTGAACATAACAAAATGTCTGACGATTGGATATTCGAATATATTCAACAGATGAATTGTTTTTCAAAATATTTCTGTGTGGTCATCTAACATTTCTATTAGACAAAGATCTCGAAATTGTTTCTATAGTAACAGAAGATGACAGCATTGGTATCAGTAAATATCTGTAAACTTTACGTGTCATGTCCACCACAATTGGAACTTATCAGACAAAAGAGTCCCAAACACTCCTTCCAAACCGGTGCTATGTGTCCTTAACGAGAACCGATGGACCAATAAGGGCACACGTGAGTTTGAATCTAGAAAATTAATTCCTACACTACTTGGCACCAAAAGGTCTCGCTCGACAAACCAATTAATCTTACAAAGGGAACATTATAAGTCAATGTTGACGACCATATCAACAAATACCGCTGTATAATAAATTGTGCAGCTACGTTTAATACTGTTTATCACATATATGTATACAATGATGCTACATGAAAACGAAGCAGTAACTCATCTATTGAGACAGCTTTCAGAACGGCTACTACATTTTCGCTTTTGGTTGTTCTACTACAAGGCCAATAAAGACCGATGTTTAATACATTGTTTCTGTTTTACTGGTCATAGTTTATTTGTATTGATAGGGATTGGAGTTGGGTTGGGTACAATTGGCTTCAACGCTGAACATGACGATGTTCGCGCTACTTCAACTCGGGTAGCGTGTATAGTAAGATCCAAAAAGAATACAAAATAAATAATAACACGTGGTTTCATTGTGACGCCATTTAATCTTGTCGTTGCGATGCTGGGCGGTGCGCGTTAAATAACACAGTGAATCACTTTGAATCAATCGCTGAAAAGACTACGATTTTTTGAGCGCTGCTAGATTGTATAGACCAAAAATAGAGTAATTATGTGTGTTGGCGTTCAATTGAATGGCGGATGACTAGGTGTTGATAGTGTAAACATACGGATTAAAAGGTATTTTATAATTAGCCACAGAGCATGACCTGCTATTGTTCACATACGTATGCACTATTTACTATGAAGCGGCACAGCAATAAAAAGTGATACATGTACATTTATTAATTGGATTGTAAATTTGTCTATGTCACTACTCCCGATGCAGATGATCACGAATTATGATTACACAGATGAAAAAAGCACGTGATACCCCTGTCAATATCGAAAGGGATAAAACATTGAATAAGGAAACACTAGCTTTGGTACAGCTGTATATATATCTCAAGAGATCTGAAGATGTTAAGTGTGTGACACCCCTCTATTGTATATGACGCGGACATCTTGTTCCGAAACTCTCAAACGGGTGTTCCTATATAATTGTACATGTATTGTTCATTTCGGAGCAATCCCTTAAAAATCGCAATCGCTCTTAGAAAGAATGATGTGTTTGCAAAATAAAGTGAATTCTATCAATTTTTTTAGATGCCACCATAGGACAGCGAGGACTACAATAAGGACGTCGTTCCGTGGACCGCGGTAGCTGTGACAGCCTGTCCGCATCTGAAGAGCTGTCCGACCTCAGAGCGTGACCTGGATGGGCAGAACTTTTGAATCTCCGAGGGCCTGGTAAGCGGTAACTTACCCCCTCACGTCGACCGAACACCGACTTCGTCAGTGAGGTGTAGACGTAAAACCCATCAACCAACCAACCAATCAGATACCACGAAAAAATGCCGGCATGTTCTTCAGTCGAGGTTGCTGCGTATTTGCTTAGCCACAACTTTATCGCTAAAGCCACAAGCGCAAGTATTCCTTGGCGGAAAAATCCAGAAGAAAAAAGACATTTTCAGCCGTAGTAAATCTTCCAGACCTCTCTAGTCAGAGGAATATATCATGTATCCTGACGAAGCAAGAAAAGCGTAAAGGTACCCTATAGTGCAATTAGGACCATGTAGTGACGTCACAAATGCACTTTTAAACAGCGTCCAGAAGTAAGGTTAAAAGACAGTCAGGTAAATTTTGAATAATTTCTTTCTTTCAAGTCATATTCATTATTAAAAATAAAATATACATGTTCTAGGATGCAAATTGATCGCTGTAATGAAATATATGTATTCATAAACGTGTCAATGTTTCTACTCCTGCTTTGATAAAAAAAACCCATCAAGGTAAGAGAAAAAAAGGACCCGGATGCAGAAAAATTGAGTTGAGCCCAATCCTGACGCAGAAAAGTTGAGGTGAGCTTCCACTGATATATTATAATGGAGGTGAGATCCATCCTGATGTAGACAATTTGAGGCGAGCTCCCAATGATGTATAAACATTGAGGTGATCTCCCAACGATGTAAAAAATGGAGTTGAGCTCCAATTATGTTTCTGATTTTTAAAATGAAGGTGAGCTACATCCTTATGTATGATAGAGGTGAGCTTCATCCTTATGTATATGATAGAGGTGAGCTTCATCCTTATGTATGATAGAGGTGAGCTCCATCCTTATGTATGATAGAGGTGAGCTCCATCAGAGCTCGTCAGCTGTCTTTGACGTCTATATATGTTATTTTTTTTTTTTTTTATAATTGTAGCCCTTTATATTAAATGCTTCAACAACGGTTTCCTCGTGACATAGACACACGCTAATACATGTATAGAATGCAGTGAAGATAAGGTCAGACCATGATACTTTTTAAGTATCACCATTATCGAACCCGACGAGGCTTTTTTGTTTTGTTTGTTTTACCGCGTGCTCGATCGAAACTAGATCTACACTAAGACTGTCTCCAGCCTGTTCCCAGCTTCCCCACCTTTACTGTGTTGTCTACTATAATCAATATACCTTTACGCTAGCGTGCCGAATACCTGTGCTCAGGACAAGTGAATGCTAGATAGCACACGACTGACAAACTCGGGCAGATTGGGATATATTTTGGAATAAGGTGAAGCGTATCATAAAACTGACCTGCTTTATCTAACTGTATGATCGTTAGAAATGACTAATATTTTTTTTTTTTTTTTTTTTTTTTATTATTATATTTTACAAAATTTTATGAAATAAACATATATATATAAACATAAAATGTACATGGGCGTGTA
>JAUMHH010107642.1:0-21471 GCA_032359455.1 Chlamys rubida
ACAATATAAAATCGACTTACATCTACATATAACATATATAATACCAATAACAATATAAAATCGACTTACATCTACATGTAACATATATAATACCAATAACAATATAAAATCGACTTATATCATCACATAACATATATAATACGAATAACAATATATTACACGTCACATGTCGATATGTAACAGTGTATGAATGGTATTTATCTGAATTCCGAATGACAAGGTTGGATTGATGTGACAATGCGACACCGCAGACAATAACTGTTTGATGATGTTTAGCTATTCCCTATACATGAAGATTTATCTAGAATTGTAACCCACATCGGTACAGGTATGATAGAGGGATTCTTCAACTTGAATTCCATCTGATATAAAACTCGCCGAAAGTTCGCTATATCTACATCATCATTCCCAACTCGTCAAGTCTGAGATCAGCTATTTCTTTAAAAGGATCGTAAGAACGACTAGAATATATTGCTTCATTATGAGTATACTTCGCTACAAAACCACGCTGCAATCCAGACTATAGCTTTTCCCAGTGGTATACAGATGTCATTTAAATCGTTTGCCCCTGTCTAATAAAATAGAAATAATCTAAATACTCCCAGAAAAACTGATCAACATTGACTTTGATATCATAATTAATAAGAAATGTGTCCTTTCATTTCTGCGGATGGCGTTTCAGTTAGGAATATTTAGTAAAGTTATGTCGCAGGGGACCAGCCAACCTCTCATACGAAAACAGTTGATTGCGTTCAATAATATACTTTTTACCGATAGAGCAACGTCTGGTTAGAAAAGTATACATAGGCATTTATGAGCTTTTATTTCATATGAGATTGATGAAACGCGCCTGGACGATCTTCACTGGCACGGGTCCACATCTAGATAACCTTCAATTCGTATATTGAGTTCAAATTCTAAAACTTCTGACATTTCATGGTGCACTATTGAGTCATTACGACAAATGAAACTGCATACATAGACTAAACGTTTTATAGATATTGTATATACCCATTCACTCAAGACATTCGTGTGAACCGCTCTCTTGCACACTGATTATTTTGGGCAGAGGAGATAGACCATGATAATGTAGAAGGTATTGTTTTGATTGAATTCGGGAAGATATAATAACTTTGTAAACTATACCGTATTGGTAAAACAATTTAAGCAATTTGTTGGCACTGCTGATTGCCGACAATACTTTGCCTTGTTTTAGATATTCCGTTTCACACAGCACCGGAAGAGTTTTTTTTTAGTTAAAGGCCCAAAGAACTGTACAACAACATCAAACAATCCTTAATGAGCTTTAAATGTGGCGTGTTCCTGAACATCCATGTTGTCGTGTTAATGATGTAAACAGTATCCATCGGAGGACTGCATATGGTACACTGTTGTACATTCTGAAGCTCAAAACACAATTCATTTGAGTCCATTTGTTATATCGGGTTGTCAAACCTGAATTGCACTTCCCTTCCAACTGTCACAGGGACGTCATCATCTCTGTAAACTTTTATTAAAACATCAATCCAGCACTATGGTGAGGTATGCTTTAAGACTACAAGACATCTTCAAGTGTTTGCCATATCATCGTATTTGTACCTTGTCAATTTGTCCATTTAATGTTATGTAAGAATTTATGTATGTCAGGCTACCGCCATTGAAGTACAACAAAACCCTGAAACAGAGATTAGTTATTTCTGATTTTATTATTTGTAAAGTTATTTGTAAACTCATTTAATTAGTGGAAATTAGTGATTAGATAAAAGATATTTGTATGAGGAATTTATCTTTATTTATCATTAAAACATATATATCACTTTTGTGAAACTATCTATTTTACTAATTACATGTGGATAAGCTGTTGGCTGAATCAAGTTTTGAATCTTCAATGAATTCAGCTATTATTATTATGACTGTTTTTGTCATATGTCTCAACCAGTTGTCCTCTTATTTACTGACTGGCGGTACAATATTAGTAATTTCCTATATACTTTCAACTTGATATGCTATATAATTGTAGAGGCATTGATTGAAATTAAGACATCAATTAAAGTTGACATGTTTTACATTTTTTTCTTATAGTTTCGAAGAGCCTTGAAACGGTTTTATATCGTTGTACCAGTTTTATATCGTTTTACCTGTTTTATATCGTTCTACCAGTTTTTATATTGTTCTTCCAATTTTTGTTTTGTTCTCCCAGTTAAAATGATATGGGTTAAGTTTTTAGTAATCTTTTAATGTACAGAGTAAAGATTCACATTAAAAACATTCAATGAACAAAACGCGTCTCTAGTTATAACCGTGCGTTTGTATATATCGTTAATTAAAATATATTAATGGGAAAACAAACCTAAACAAATAAATGCAGTCACCTAAGCGATTGAACCAAAACTATGTTTTGAGTTATTTGAAGCGGACTTCCAAGCGTCACATCCACCAATATAAAGATGACGTCATATCAAAGTTACGTTAGTTTTAAATACTCATGGAGCTAGGAACATGATCTTTCTTTGGTGTGTTTTATTGGTTTTAATAGCTAGTTCATAGGTAAGCGACCTATACATATTTGCTTTAAGGAAATTTAGTGGGTTTAACTGACCACATATATTTTTAGTATCGAAAAGGCTTATTCATTGGATCACTTTATTTCGTATGAAACCTGCCATGTCAGTACACAGAACAATGTACAGTACATCTAAAATCTGCATCACAGCAATTTATATGATACATAGACACGTTCGGTATCATTTTCATACGCGTATGGTCATGACGTTTCCTATCAGATGGATAGAATAACTCATGGTGTATCGTGAAACAAGAAACGTGAAAGGTGACCGGTTGTTTTACTCTTTTCATAAACCGTGCTCTTATTATACATTGTAATGGCCTCATCCAAAGATACGGCTAATTGCTGTCCATATTCGGTTAACTGCAATGCCACTCAAATGGGAGTATTTCTTACTCTCCCGAGAAGAAGTGTAAACAGACAACTACTTCCGGTTTGAAGTGGACCGACATATAAACGTGATGTAGGACTGCCTAATTCTGGACGTGGAGTCTATATAATGACACGTGGCCATCTCTGCTGGTCTTTATTAGATGATGGTGTAATGTGAGTACAACCGTGCCTATAGGTCAGTTTAGTCAAAACTCAATTTACTGGTATATAGTTTCAAGTTACACCGTAACACCAGTTTACTCTCCTGATCTCCAAATATCAGATTTAAAGAGAGGACACAGTTCGTATGTCCATCTGTCTCATGTTCCCATTGAGACAGCAATCAATATAATGGTCGACGTGAACTCCGGCGAATCCTTTGTAACAGAGAATGTCAGGCTACTGGTATTTCCCTCCAGGACTGGAATATGTTAGGGCCTCATAATAAACAATGCTAGCTGACGCGGGGGAATCACTAAGTCCATATTTATAGTGTATTATCATATAGATTTGGACGTAGTCTGATAGTGAACATTATATTATGTATTTAAGTAATAAAGCAGTATTTCGCATTTTCTTATAGGTAAGCTACATTCTGTATGTATCAATTATTTGTCGTTAACAATATATGACCCTTATCAAGAGAGTGAGACAGTTTATGTCAGAGATAAATAAAATAACTGCATACAAAGCACACTCACCTACTTGATGCTTGTCTACTACCAACAATAATGCGACTAGTATACATGTATGACGTCAGATTTCTTTGGTTTAAACCGTGTTGCCATTCTTTACCTAGGTATTTCCCTAGTCCGAGGATATCCTTATCATGTATACTTACTGGTATAAAATAATAATGAACATTTGATGATATTAATATTTTCATAATTTGTCTGCAACAAAGTTCATTTTGTCGTACATTTCTGAAGCTAGAAACTCGAGTGAGGTTAAATAAGTTGGCACCATTTTCTACTGATTGTGTCGTCATATGTAAAAAAAAAACCCAACAGAAATCAGTTTGGACACCATGCTGGATCATTACAAGATTATTTGTAACCATTACAATTCCGATTGTATTCAAATATTTATAATTAAATAAAGCCTTTTGGGTGAGTGATATTACGAAAACTTATTAAACAATTACAGAAATACTATCTTTCAGCCAATTCTATATCCTTTCTTAACAGCTCACCCAACTTTATCATGATTATTATAAGTTTTCAAAGTCGACAATTTTAAGGTCTGTGAAGCATCTCCGTATATAAGTCGGTGTTGTTTTGAAACCGTTGACAAAATTCTCTTGGCGGATTAGCCAAATCTACGCATTTAATGCATTTTAGTAAATCGGATTCATTTCACGTCAGAATAACATGCGTCGATTGTCGGAATACATGAGGTACCATTGTTTCAACGTCAAACACATATGAGAAATTGTAAATATTAACCTCATTTAATGTCATATGCAGGTTTACCAATTTGGTTGGTCCATCATCAGTTGACTCTATCCCTAGTTAACGGAACAATGCTTACTTATACTGACACATAAGACATAGGTGACATAAAATGCAGATATAGAAACACACACGAGAGATATAACCAGTTGATCCCTAAACCTTTAGCAGGAAATAAATACTAATGCTGTTATTACCACTCGGGGGTACAGTACTAACCCTGAGGTGACAAACACTAACTACTCTTTCATTCAGGAAAATCTTTTGCGATTCCGGCTCAGCAAAATTATCACACGTTCATGTGACTTTTGATTATGTGCAGATTCCCATGACGAACATTCAGTAAGGCCTTTTAACCTAAGAACAAACATCATCTACCTATAAGGTAATTATTCTGCCATCTATCGCCCGCTGGTGTCCCTAGCTGGACAGATACAAATATTCTAACGATCGCTAAATGTGTATAGATAAGAAAATATGTTGCTCTGCTAGTGTTTCATAAGATACCATTATTACAATGTAAACATCGTCGAGATTAATAGCATGAATCATCAACCAAAGGAAAATTAATTTTTTCCAGTGCCTGAAGCAGGGGAAAATAATATCTTCCAAATATTAATAAATCCACGGAATTAAATAGGACCTACCTCAAAAAAGCTAAAGGTTGCATTATTTTATTTTAATAAAGAAGATTATAGAAGGACGAAAGACCCTATGGACCATATGGAGATTACTGTAGGATGGGTCAATTGAGATAACTCTGTTCCCACCTTAGGATGATGGAAGTTTTTATAAGTTAACCTACCCTGTACTGATAAGGAAAGTTAACCATTCCGTTGAAATGGTTACATATATTTTTGAAATGGTATCTACAACTGTATAGGAAATCTCAGTTTACTCACATTTTCTGGTACGCTTTTATGCTGAGATAATGTTATACCAACCTTCAGTTTCCCCTGCAGAAAAAATGCTCCGCTCCAGCATACTGATTAGACATAAACAATTTTATATTTTTTTCGACGGATATTTATAACAAAAAATATCAGGAGAATGTGGAAATAAGTAATTTGCATTCAATTTGAGAATGAATAACATGTTTCATTGTTGCGTTTATAACTTCAGATGCTGCGTTATTTTCATAAATCTGTTACAGACGTTAACTCATGTTCCTGATGATGTTTTACTACCATGTCGTTACTACAAGCTCTTTACATGGTGACCGACTGTTAATTGCACAGGCCATATCTCTTTCGTGAAGAGGAGCAAGCCAAAGATCACATTTAAAAAAGACAGTTATGAAGTGTGTTTGTAGACCATTTGACTGGTGCATATCCCCGACATCTTCGAAGGAAGGATCAAGAAGTATCAAACCACTTAAATACTAAGACAAAATCAGATCACAGAGTCGAAACAAAAACAAAAACGACCTAAAATAAGGAGGTAATAAAACTAACGTAACAACGCCATAGCTAACACAAGGTTCTCGGGAAAGGTCAATGTCTACTACGACGTGTTGTACCCGTACACCTCCGATATACTTGTTTAGGAACAACAGTTGTTATGATGTCGAGAGAGAAATGCGCCGAATTTTGTATTAGAATAAGATTAGTGTTCAGTATGACAATAATTGTCACATCTACACCAATATGGCGACACTTGTACCAGGATCGATGTTTCACTTCTTCAGTAGTATTGAAGTAAATGTACAGGTCACAGTTGATTGGCCAATACATACCGCCATCCTCTCCTGATCATGATAAAATGTATATTATTGAGCAATCGTTAATAAAGATACTTCATATCTTTCAGGATTATATTCTCTAAACATATTTTATATTTGGCATAACGACCTGATATCCAGTATGTTCAAAGTATCTGAAATCATTGATGATCTACAAACCGTCCTGGACTGGTTTGAGGTAATCACGACAAGTGTCACATGTAGAAAAAATGGGAGTGTTAACAAAACTGTTCAAGAAATGTCACGTCGTCTAAGCGAAGACTGGGGTAGTTACAAAAGCCTGACATGATGTAAGTTTCACTATTTGTGCGTATATATTGACCTTGCTTTTCTTAATGGATCCATTGGTTTGTGTTGTTGTCATTTTTCGTATCAAAATGTAGTTTCGATTTCTTCTCGCATGCTGACCCGATGGTACATGATTTATTTATTTATTTTTCAGACTTTTGGGAACGAAATATTTGAGTCTTGTCTAGTTTAACTCGTTCTTTGTTGGTAATGTGATGCGTCAACACTTAGGAATATCACCCTCGTGCTGCTGTCACCATAATATATATATTTATATAAATAACATCCTTCATACTGATAATAAGTAAATATCTCCGTGACAACCGATATCGTTCAAATTTATATATTATGGTCTGGGAATTAATCAATCACTGCATATTAGTAAGTAGATGGTTCTCCGAAGTTAAATATCATTCTGGAATCTTGGTTCCGAAATGTAGTTAGAAGCTGAATCTGAGTAGAAACCAAACGCATTATCGTTTTGATATTGTGAACCAAATGTGTTTACTTAGAAAGCACTCCAGCAATGAGTGTACTGACATTATTGACCTAATGGACCCAATTTGATCTTTTCGGTCACACGAATTCTGACATATATCTGTGGCAACCTCTCCGGGGGAGTTCCGAACCGTCGCTTCTCGCCACCTAGCGACAATCAATAGCGTTCTCGGCAGGCTTCATATTTGTTGCTGATCGAAACATGTCTAATCCATTCAGGAAAAAACGAAATGTATTTCTTTTCAAAGTTATTTTTCACACAGATTGTATTTGCGTGTCATAAAGTTTCCTTTTAACGGCATGACCTAGAAACGTGTCCGATAAATCGGCGCTCATGTTTCCGCTCTGGTGTGGATATTCTTGAAGTTTTAAAATTAAGTTCAATTGACGTAATTATGTCGTTCTGAACACAAATTGCCTTCCTTTACATTGAACTTCAAGTTTTCGCCGATATCATCCGATTGAAACTAACCAGGTTCAGATCAGCCTCTGAGTGTAATCAGTCCACATTGCTGAAAAAGCCATTAAAACACAATTAATCGTGCTTAAAAGTACCAATCCAAATTGGCTTCTTCAAGACATCAAAATCCCTAATACAGGTTTTCCAAAAGAACAATAATATGAATGAAGAGAGATGCTTCATGTCACATCGTTGTGTACGTGACTGGTTTACCACTTTACCGACAACAAATACACCGTTATACGACATTGTATGTCAGCAGATTTGTAGAGTTTGATTCGTATTTGTTACATATATCTCAAGAAATACCCGATTCACTTTATTCCGGATGTCTGCGAATCAGCATAGTCGCGATAACAACCCGAAACGCTGCACCGAACACTTCATAACAAACACTTATAAGACATTTCCAATCGGATGATTTCAAACGAATCGAGAAAACTAAAGTTACATAAAACGTGCAATTTCTAGCATAATTCCATATTAGAAATTCTGTAAGAGAATATGAATTTGTTTAGTGTAGATGATGATATGAAAATGTTAATATTCCACTGATAGGTAAAAACGAATTGATAACCACTAATTTTTATATTATCCATTTTATTATACATGAGTGGATGCGTTCTAAAACCGTATTGATAAAGTACAATATACTATAACATGAAGTAGATATGACATACGACAATGGCTGTATAGAGCAGCGACTGTAAAGTCAAATGGCATACAAGGCTCCGATTTCAGTTTAAACAAATTATTTCTCCATAACACATGGCTTCCATGAATTACCAAGGTCTAGTATGATATATAGTAGCTAGTGTGTACTCTTACCAAGACGCTAGAACAAGTTCGTTTACGTACACGAGCCTTAGCATATATTTCTCGGGTTACAACGATATTCCTACAGGCACGCACTGAAGTCGTTTACACTCGTATTGTAGATGTATAGTTATTAACCCTTGTCAGGTTGTATAGGTTTTTAAACCAGAAAGCGTGTGGAGGCCCATTTTTCTGATGAATGCTGAAAGATTCATTTCATTTAAACCTCCGGAGGCATTATTGTCTTTTTTTTCTCTTTTTTTTTTTTTTTTTTAAATATAAACGTTCATGCATATCAATATCATTGTCAAAACTTTGTTTATTGACGCGTGTTTTTATCATCATCGTCAAATTCTTTCTGTCTAATCAATTTCTGTATATTTCCATCTTCAAGTTTCAGGAACATCGTAAACACACAAAAACAAAATCGGAACTTCACTGTCGCAACAAATACTGGAAGAGAGTAGACACCAAAACAAAACTAAGACAACAAAAGGTAAGACATTTACGGGACGGAGGAAATATTAAACGATAGGAAAAACATCTACGCTACGGGGACATCAGAGGTGACATTAAAACAAATGGGAGTATATCTACAGGAATAGAGCAGATACCAAAACAATAGGGAAGATATTAATAGGAATATCAGTGGTGTCCCCTAAACAAAAAGAAAGACAATGAAAGGAGCAGAAGAGACGAAAAAGGCAAGACAACTTAAGGATCTATTAAGACTTGAAAACAATGTGACAATATGAAAGACAACAATATGTATGATTCTGGTATGCGAGGTTGCATACATTTTCATGTATTTTATTCAAATAAAAAAGAAAGATGTAAAGTAAGGATATGTTCCTGTATGTCAATATATGTTTCAAATTGCCAGTAATCCTTGCGAGAGATTTTGTTTGATACAGAAATGTATGTTATTTAAGTATAAATGAAAAAAAACCAGTTATCATATAGGTATTGGATCTTTTAAGGAGAGCTTAGACATAGTTAATCCATGCATTTCATTACGTCACTTGTTTAATAATCCAAGCTATCCCATGTAAAGCACTGGACCTGGCATATTTTACATACTATGCTATCCTGCATACGGTTGTAATTTGCTTTCCAATCTCCTCTCTACTCTTTCCAGGCGGTGTTCATCTAAGAGTAACGTCAGTGGTGTTTTCCTTGTCGTCCATTTGTTAGAGTTGATATGTCTTCGTTGTTTCAACAATTATGGTCTAACAGACAGTATGTTTTAAGTTGTTAAACGTTGAACACGATATAATCTCGAAAGGCATTGATTGTGAAAGGATTGTTTTGTCAATGTTTCGCTTTTATGATATGCTAGCATGCAGAATAATGGATCAGAACGGATTGACGTAACAAGCTAAGTACGTCGAAAACGATACTGGCGACAGTTGTTAGAGGGAGTAAACGTACATAACTAAAAACCCTCTTGGGTGATTAACTTATGTAACCATCACGATTACCTCGATTAATACATAGTATTGCTTGGTAATTAAAAGGGAGTACACAATAATTGTGTTATCGGTAGGTGGGAAAATGTGCCACTGAAGTAAAATTAAGCAGAAAGAGAATGCATAGCGATCCCAGATACATCGTATTGAATGAATTTCTACTATTGGCAAGGTACTTGCACTTGATAATGCTTGTTTGATCTACTGTTCCAACAATTAACAATGCGTAGGAAACACTTGATTTTTAATTGGAGTAATAAAAACAGTGCTGCTCTGATTTGAACCTTCATCCCTTGAATGTTAAGTTACTTAGACCGCTTTCTCAAAAGCAATACTGGGAGCAATTATTGCATGATAATATATATAACATTCAAAATATATCAAATATTCATATTTCTGTAAGGAACGTGCGATATTACTTACAGAGGGAAAAGGATAAAAACTAACTACATGTACTTTGATTTTGATAAAGTTAAACTTAACCTTTAGACGTCTGGTAAATTTGGAACTATCAGCTAAAATATATTGATGTGCATGATATCAGCGAATGTATAGCTTTACGAGAAAGTATGCAAAGACATGTTTTTCAATATGGTTATTGACATCTTGTGATTTCTTTAGTTAGAACTAACTATACAAAGAATGAAAACAGATAGTGTATGTTTTAATGTGACGTTTAGTTTAAACGTTTCAGCTGAAGGCAACGTGTACATGTATGAATATATTTTACTGTTTATAAGCGAAAAGCACGTTATCAAAGTTTGACTATAGATACACAGAAAGGACATTACATCATTGTTTAATTGTATATAAATAAAGACATTTAATTTTTATAAGCGAGGGACATTTTATCAAGGATTACTGTATTATAAAAGGAACATAAATGATGGTCTTTATATCGAAATTTTACTGAGTATATAAGCAATATAATTGAGAGCCATTGTCGAGGTTTTGGTGTATCTGTAATTCTTTGTGTCATGATGTAGTTTTTCATATAAATGTATGGTGCACTTACTAATAATTGTAAGTAACGCAAAAGTTCTCAACAGATATTTTATGTATTCCTGGGAATTAAAACATTGCTTGTTCCCCTTTTGCTTATATTGTCATTAAGACACACTGTACATAAAGCCTATATATATTACTCTTAACTGCAGAAAGTCGGTACTTCGTAGTATCAGTTTTTGTGAAAAGATAAGTCCTGTTAACCAATACACTTTCCTGGAATTGTAACGGATGCAAAATCTTAATTTGTAAGCATGTATACATCCACAGACCTAATTTTTATGGTTATTGTTCACGCTAATGTTGTATTTCCTTTTGTTTTGATGTTACCTCGCGACCGGTTTCTGGTGCTACTTTGGTACCGATTTAAGTTCCAACATTGTTCTAATCTATTGACGCCGTGGTATTTTGGTACCGATTTAAGTTCTAATTCTGTTTTAATCTATTGACGCCGTGGTATTTTCCTCGAATTTGTTACCATTTCCTTCGCTCCTTTATTGCATGCAGTTTAATGGATATCGTTAACAGTCTTTAAACCATGATTTGAAAGTTGATGGAAAATTTCATTCCTGTAGTGAAACGGCCGTAATTGTAATGTTGATAAGTGTTTAACACATCATTTTCAACTGAATCAAGTACATAGTAAGTGTTATCCAGGGAAGACATCTTCCTTCAATACTGAGTACGTTATATCCGTTAAGTTTCCTCGTTCTCATACGGTCATCCCCATCACTGTCATCATTGAAATAGCCAAGTGGCCAAAAATCCCAATACTTTTACACTTCGATTAGGACGACAGACTGTATTCTTTTTTCTCACCCACTTCGCTTAATAAATTAATCTTGATAACTTGAAAACGTAATCTAAACGTGCCGCTCATTTGTTACAAAGCCGTTCAAAGCCATCTTAAACGATCAGTGCACTGAAGTTCGTCTGACATTCAAACTAACCTATGTAGAAAAAGGTGTAAATCAAAGAAAGACTACTGTGAATGACAATGAGGAAATGGTAAATGGTTTCTTTATTAAATAAGCGGTAACTTAATTTAAGAGGCACGAGGTCGGTAAATGTTTCAGAGATTATATTTATGCAAATCTGTTCTTTTTTGTTCGTTTTTTTCAAATATTCTTTTTCGCCGAAGCTTGTACAATGTACAACAGTATTTCGGTAATTTTCGATTGAATCTTAGTCAAAGATATCAAAGCTGCTCTTTATAACATGTTTAAAGAAACAAGAATATATATTATACATATATATATTCATATAATTTCCAGTCCACGATAAATTCACTTTAAAACTCGCGAATTTCAATAAATATAAGTTTATTTACAACCGTAGACAGATATACGTCTTTTCTGACTTTGAAATAAATCTCTAAGATTGCAATGAAATAGGAGAGTTAATATTACATGGCGATGCCTCTGACGGGTGGTTCAACGTTAATTACATGTATCAGTGAAATGTTAGCGGACAACAGATTGATATCTTACCGAACACACGTGGTTCCATCTATCACTGATTTTAAGGTTTAATATAGGTTGAGTTCCAGGCTTTGAGGTTGCACAATTGTTTGTCTTCAATACCATAGGTGTATGGTTTGTGCAATTAAACTTTATCCATTGCAAATGTTTAAAAAAGCCTCGCAGATGAGAAATGCTTCATTCTTTTCTTCACTAAAAAAGAAACTGATATAACAGATGCACATTAACGCATAATTAATGCTCTTTCAACAAACAACAATTATATTCAATCATCCTACCTCTTTGCACGTTATTGTTTACACAGTTTTGATAATGATTAGACAAACAGTATTCAAATCACCTCATAACACAGGTTCACGGTATATGTCCATTTAAACCTGCGTCAGAGGGATACATGATACTTCGGACCAGATTGTGTCCATTAGTTTTTTGTAGAGCAAATATTGCGCTACTCAAATGTTTACCAAGGATTGATATCATAATTTCAAACATCAAATGATGACACTAAAAGCAAGGTGTTTAATAATAGAAAAATGCAAACATTATAACGGAAAGTGTGGGTGTAAGGAGGTCTGTAAGGTCAGTAAAGAAGCGATACCATCATTGATATAATCAAAAGGAAAACTTGAACGTTCTAAATACAAGTTGTTATAATTAGTTTACTGAGTAGATGGAACGAAGAACAATAACCATAAACGAAATGATGTTTTTTGAACGTACGCACAAATAACGCTAACAAAAGATAATGGAAAAGTATATTTTAATATCATGGTAGATTTTCTAATTTAAACAAAAACAGTATGGTAACGTTGTTTCCGATTGACATAATAGACAGCTATTTTCATTCTGAGGTCATGCTCCTTTTAGGTACCAGATCCGTACATGGTTTATGTCATTTTCACCTTTATTATGGAATGATTAATTTCCAGCGCATGCCTGTATTGCTGCATGAGTGTGACGTCAGCATTGTCGTTAACGCTACCTAGGTTCTGTAGCTATATCGATCTCCTGCCTGGGATACCCATCATTTACGCCCAATTAGATTCAGTGGATGAATTTTAATACCGAGAAATAATAAGATATAAAATTTACAAAGAAAGTCAATCAATCGGAGGATTATTGTGTTAGTTGAAATTTACACGTGATCTCCGAACATGCGCATTGCAGTGTCTAACGTCCACGGAGAGCATGGAAGCCGTAGTTCCTCTTGCCCATCATACTTTGTTCATCTGAAAATACAGAAAAAAAACATATTTATAGAACGTGTGCTAATATAACATAAATAGGGTTTACATGTGATACGGATACACTAAGCTAATATAAGATGTAGAGAGCAGTAATTTAGAGATTACACGTAGTTGAAGAAGGCTTTACCACGTGCGACTAATGACATGCACGTTTGGTCAGAAAGGCAGACCAACAGATCCAGAGAATTGACGAATCAGCATACATATACTTCAGATGATCACGACTGCTTGTTACAAACACCTGCTACCGGAATCAGACCCAGTAGGCAGCAATGTCTACCGAGCCTGATCTTTGTGGCTTATGTATATATATATATTTTTTTTATTTCCAGCGTCGAGGCTTACTTGTGTCTGAACCCTAAATAGAGTCTTGAAATAAATATATAGACATTCTTTATTGCACATATATCACATAAAATATAAGACATTGACGGTGACTATTTCCAAGTTTCATGACCATAATTATATTCTCTTTTCTCGAATGATATTGATGTTCACGATTTTGATTATGTTTCTATTTATACCCTATTAATGTGTCATCACTAAACTGGTTTCACTTTGAGGAAGTACGTTTACTCTGATTTGACCTACATTTTTCCGTGTATTTTATCAACTTTATATTTGTAATATCTTACTTTTGTTCATAGTTTGCCAGAGTTTTATCAATTTTGAGTTATAGTTACAGTTTTGTATGTATTTCTATCTTTTTTTGCTGTAAAGTAGTAATAATATCATTTCACTTTCAAAACAAATTTCAAACGTCGTTTATTGTCCTGCTTTTCTCTTATCATCTCTTATCATCAGTTTAAAAGCTTTACACGTGGTTTCTCCTCCCTTTATTGTGACGATACAATGGAAGATATCTTTATTTATTTTAATTTTCTTATATAATTATCGGATCATTGGACACGTTTCAGTGTTGTAGTATTTTTTCACTTGGTAGAAATAATAAAAAATACGTACACCACAAAGCATTATAAAGTAAAATGACACTATATTTGAAGACGTGTCTAACGACATATTCTGGGACATATTGAGCATACAGTACAGTAGCGCCACCTGGCGTAGGCCCTTGCCAGAGACTCACGCACTAAAATCATTTCTGGTATTCCATGCAGCAATAATGATTTCAACAGCTATCGCGATAACCATTTGTGAGTATTGACAAATTACAAATGTGTTCCTCATCCGAACCAAATATCCGACCATGGTAAACGAATAATCTGTTTTGTGTCACTGATTACGTGATTATGTCCCTTTATCAACGCCAATTTTCAAAACGTCTGCCACTCCACGCGCTGCCAGCACGATATGTCAACTAGCGAACGTTGGCCGACTTGCCAGGTCGTGTAAATCAGCAAATCATTTTGTTCATTCGCCCTCTACCGTGAGAGGATAATATTGATAATACGTATCTTTGGTGATATTAAATATCAATACCGGTTCATGTGTTGTCATTGTATCTTTATTTCAGGTGGCAGTCACGTCCGTGAGCGCGCGTGATTGTGTCTGGTGCTGCTTGATTGAACATCATCGGATAGAAATATTTTGGAGATAAAAGTACATGTCAATAATACATGCCACACGTCACGGTTAAGGATGGACAAGGTTGTAGGCAAAGTAGGTCTTGTCTTGTGTTTTTGTGGAGGTGATTAACGTTAAGTGCGTAATTCGTGATTTTTTTGTCGTGTGACGTTCAACCTGTCATGCAAGGAATAGATAGAATTAATCTATTGCATTTGCATTGGAATTACAGCAAGCTGTAAAGAAGTTGACTAATTAATTATCTTACACGCATCGCTGACTGCTGGCTATAATAAGCATGTCGGTAAACATAAAACAACTAATTCACCAGCGTCTATTTACCTTCTATTAAAGGCTCAATAACATTAGTAAATAGCTGTAATCCTCATATCGGAATTCCAATAAACCAATACATCGACAATGTACTTTGCTACTGGGAAACTTTACGGATAATTATTTCATTCTGTGAAACAGCAACTTGTTGCAAGACTTGATATCTACCTGCATGTATTGAGATATGAAGTTTTCTACTTTGTCCAGTTTTAGAATGGTGTATTGCGCAACATAGTTCGGACCAGAATAGTATTTTTCTGTGCGAGCTCTTTGTTTAAAAATTATAAAAATATATAAAAAGTTGTAAGACTGCTTTTGGATGTATTGTGACCCTCTGAAGATTTACGATCTCACAATCGATTCACAATCTGATACCCCTAAATGCAATGCTTGGAATCTATATCTTTCCCTTTTTTACTTTCTACTGTCTGATTTTCATGGTTTTCCATGACACAAGTCTTCGTGTGCACTGCAAAGACATCATAAATAAACAGAGTAATTCCTCTTCCGTTCAGTTAACATTTCGCAAATAATTTTCCAAATATTGTTGCATTTTTGACTAACAGTTATTGTCATTTCAAACTGTCGAACTATATCTTTTATAAATCGTATAAATGTTCGAGTCATTTGTTGCAACATCAGTTCATTACAATTAAATGTTTACCATCCAATACGTATTTCTTTGTCATTTTTCTACATGGAAGTCGTTACATTAGGTATATGCTATAAGCAGTCTATTATAACGACATACTTTTCGTTTTATATAATTAGTTGCTCTAGTAAATTTAGTAAGTTTCCTTGCAGTTGTATGGCGTCGCAACGCAATGGACTTAGGACAAAAGGTTTAAAGAGTAAAAATGGAAAGGACAGCTACTGAATGTAAAAAAAGAACCTAATTGTTCAGAGAACGAAGATGATTTCAAGTAACACCTAAATGGCTGGAAATTACTATGTATATCCCTCGTAATGAAGGAACTAGGATGCCACTCTCTCCGCACTGTATCTGACATCTTCGAACGAGAAATTACCGAATACCTACTGTTCAAGCTGGAGACCTAGTCAGGCACACTAAGGACGTTGACCACGGCCTCATAATAATGTCGTCCAGCAAGTTATGGAAGTGTCACTTACTGAAGAAGTCAACAGTACTTCAATGAAAAACAGTATTGTCTGTCACGGAATAGATATAGCCTTTGTTATTAGGTCACTGTCTGCCAATGTGTGATTTCAGAACACATCAGTATGATGGCAACCCAGTGAGTTTTTTTATTATTATATTGAAGATTTATCTAAAAAAACTCCCGGTGTGGTTATTCTTGGTGATGTCAGAGCTAACTTGATGGATCTGTTAGCGCATCCCCATACACTAAGTATTACTTTAAATAGTAGGATAGTTTATAGACATTTCGCATGGAAATCTTTCAAACTCCATTGAAATAACTACTCTTTATAGATTTATATACGAATTCTTATAAAGTAATTTCCTAAATGTTGAAACTCTAAACCATCATGTGTGACCATGAATGTAAGTAAAAATATATGCCTTATATTTCGAAACGGCATTTCTTTTGAACATATGGTTTGGAGTTTTACATGGTCACAAACCATTGAACACCATTATCTGATTATCATGTTTCTGTTTCACTCTTGTGGTATGAATTTACATCGGCACGTACAATGGTATATATTTGGCAAGTTAGGATAAATAGCTGAATATTCGTTATATTCAGCAGAAGCATAAATGTTTCAATATTTAAAGAATTCCACGGATATGGATTTGTCACCTGCCCAGGCTGGCAGACAGGACATTAACGGTTAACTTAAAGCATAGACATGCGTACAGTGTGACATGAGAAGACGATCCTTTGAATTATCGTACATTAACCAACTGTACGAACGCCGACGCCGATGGAGTGATCTATATATATCACTTTTGCGTCACAGGTAGAAGATCTAATTTTACCATACCTCATTAAGATCCGACATATGATGGTGTATCACATATGACAACAACGGTGTTCGCACACAATAAAATGCAACCTCCTTAAACCGTTAGATCACTGAACCTGACGGTCCATCTATAAGTCTGACCCCGTTTTAAGTGTAGGTCAATGTTGTAGGTGAATCTAAAGGTGTCACGGACAGAATAGAGAGACATAGATACAGGTTGTAATTGGGGCAGCAAACCTCGGGCAGCCAAAGGGCAACCAATGCCTTCTAAGTGGTGAACTCACAAAACCCATCGACTAAGTTGATAAATATTACAAAGAAGAATTACATTCTGAAAATTCATGAAGAAAATTCTTCCAAGAAGTAAATGTTGCAGTCAATTATACTGACGAGATGTTTACGTGTTTACAGATAAGGAAAGGAAGTTATATATAGAGAATACTTTTTCATTTGTTCAATATAAAATGATTTGAATCTTATGACACGTACGTTTTAGTTCCACCTATACGTATTCAGATAGAAATGTATCAATAATCACTAAAAATGCGATGTAAGGATGCACATATTTAAAACAATAACGAAGCCGAGTTTAACAGCCAAACAAAGTACACTTTTTGGCATCGTATGATTATTTCGACGATTGATGACAAATCAGTGGTACCCAAAATCAAATAATAAAAATCTGTTAATGTTAGTGTAACGTTCAATTGGATTAAAAAAATGGAAAATTAGCATTTTTTATTTATATGAGCTGAGTGAGGGAAAGGAATCTTAGGACAATCTTTTAAAATTTTGATTTTAATTATAAAGAAAAAATGGTCTTGGTGTAAAAACGATATGGTGCTACTTTTTCTAGAAATGCAAATGATACACCAAAATAGATCACATCACAATGAAAAGAAAAAAAACCCAACATACCAGCTGCAAATCACAAACTGAAATTCACGGGCCTATTAAGTAAATATTGTATCAATTATATGGTTCCTTTTGATATGAATAGAAACAAAATCATTACCTGTGTTTGCACATAATGTAAGTGACAACAGAAATGGTGTTGGGCCGGTTTGTATTACACCGGACCCGATAGTTATGGGAGTAGCTCCATTGTTTACCTCCATTGTGCTGAACCTAATAGTACTAATGGATGCTTCCCTTACCACACTGTCACACTTATCTAATTAAAGAGCGCGAAACTTACACAGTTTCTGCCAATTAATTCATCCTGTAACTATATACCCGCATTAGATAATTACTGGTGTACCGTATGACACCGGAGACCCCGTCCCTTTCGATAGTTGGAGTACAAATTGTATACACGTGAATTGAATTGGTACTATCAAATTCTATTTGTGTCATTCTCATTGTTCAATGTGAATTGTTGTGTATCCCAGACAACATGTTTAATTGCTGCTTTTTAATAATGAAGATATTATAATGATGGATTTTTTTTCAGAACATATTTGTTAATCACAGGATATTTGAAGTTTTAGTTATAGTAGAACATTGACCATATCATGTAGTGCCTAACACACAATGCTGTAATTTCACAATATTTAATAAACTCATTAAAAGCGTAATTAACCGTTTAAAAACAAAACTACCAGGTGCACATACGATCCGTTACAAGGGAAAATAAAAGTGGATGTGAAAAGTCCACCTAACAAACACTGCCTACACGAAACTATTAATTTCACAACGCACGCAAATTAAAGTTTTTCATGATCAGATTACCTTGATTTCCCCCATTTCTGTAAACAAATGTTATCTATCAAGAATGAAATTATTCTTACATTATTAAAAATATAAAACACTTGTTATGTGGATTTAATGGCGAGAAACGAATACTCATTAGGAAGTGATTCATCAAAAGACTATTTGAGGGTTAAAATGTTTGTTTCACTGATTATTTTAAGATATCCATTCTTTATTTGCTTTAGAATTTGTCACAGACGAAGAAGAACAAAGTGCCGGAGAGAAAGTAATAGGTGAGAGACTGATATCAGTCAATTTCACAATAATTGTTTTTTTTTTACTGAAAATCACCAAATATGGGAAGTACTGCAAGAACTCTTGAATATAACATATGGAAATCATCAGTTACAATATCGGTTTGTTTGACTTTGAACGACCAGACAGACATACGGGACAGACATACGGGATATATTCCGACAGTGGATTAGCCAATTTGAAAAGGAAACGTGCTCTTGACTCTTAACGTTGGCCGTCTACATATTGTATGCACCAAACGCTTTTGACTTTCTTCAATTCAAAGGGACTGAAAACGTATTGTCCGGCCACAAAAATAATATCGTGTGATAGTGACACCATAAATACAAAGTGACAAAGCATGCCTTAGATAGGCTGATAACATTTGCATTGTTGTCGTTTGCAAATTACTCTGTCGTGATAAGGGCTTAACATGAAAAAATGCAAATATGGATATATATTGTTATTGCCAAAACGCACAGCGGTTGCAAATCTGGACCTAGAAACCCCTGTAAAATTTCTAAATTTCGATTAACTTTTGTTTTTGTTAATTTGCATGAAAGTAACCATACGATTGTACACCAAATGTGAACGTGAAATAGGATTATTCACAACTGCCTTTATACTGAGGTGACCTCAGATTGACTACTATGTCCAAATCATTATTTTGAAGGACATAAAACAATTATTTTGAAAGATGATAATTCAGTTGAATTTTGTAATCATAGCTCGTGTAAATATATTGCTATTTTTATGAGATTTTGGTGGCACTGTTGTTGATAATACTGCACAACCGTTAGTATACAATACTGTATTAAGAGTATGGTCCGTTTACTGTACGCAGGGATATGTACATAAAATGCTCCAAGGGAATATTGCCATATGTTGCTGTCCGTTTTGTCGAGAATAATTTATTTACTTTAGTTTCTAATTCAATTGATTTCGGTGGTGATAATGATATGTCGTTTGATATATCAATCATCAAGGACGTCCTGAAAATAATCACTATGGCCATTACAATTAGAGCTTATAACAAAGTTGTGATCAATATGAATCCTCCTCCAGGCGCAAAATGTCAGCAGACAGAGTTTGTCATGTACATTTCTCTTGATATATCATGTATCTGGTTCTGTTGTTACATTTCTCTTGATATATCATGTATCTGGTTCTGTTGTTACATTTCACTTGATATATCATGTATCTGGTTCTGTTGTTACATTTCACTTGATATATCATGTATCTGGTTCTGTTGTTACATTTATCTCTATATTGTTTTCTAATGCAAGTTGACTTTTCTAAACAAATGACTCCTCTAACATATGCTGTGAGATTTCTGAATCTAATATTAATATCGTTGATGTAGAGGTAGACGGCCCTTTTTATTAATTGATAAATAATATATTATCAATCAACACAATTACTCCATACAGAGTTAAAAACCGGTAAAGGGTAAACATGACCAAAGAGAACTCGCATGAAAAGCAGCTGTAAATGAATAGATGGTGTGTCCAAAGTGATACTGGTATTATAACAGATAAAGAGAGACAAGGGGGAGTGTCCAAAGTGACACTGGTATTATAACAGATAAAGAGAAACAGATGGAGTGTCCAAAGTGACCCTGGTATTATAACAGATAAAGAGAAACAGATGGTGTGTCCAAAGTGACACTGGTATTATAACAGATAAAGAGAAACAGATGGTGTGCCCAAAGTGACACTGGTATTATAACAGATAAAGATAAACAGATGGTGTGTCCAAAGTGACACTGGTATTATAAAAGATAAAGATAAACAGATGGTGTGTCCAAAGTGACATTGGTATTATAACAGATAAAGACAGACGGGGGGAGTGTCCAAAGTGACACTGGTATTATAACAGATAAAGATAAACAGATGGTGTGTCCAAAGTGACACTGGTATTATAACAGATAAAGAGAAACATATGGTGTGTCCAAAGTGACACTGGTATTATAACAGATAAAGATAAACAGATGGAGTGTCCAAAGTGACATTGGTATTATAACAGATAAAGTTAAACAGATGGGGTGTCCAATGTGACATTGGTATTATAACAGATAAAGATAAACAGATAGGGTGCCCAAAGTGACACTGGTATTATAACAGATAAAGATAAACAGATGGAGTGTCCAAAGTGACACTGGTATTATAACAGATAAAGATAAACAGATGGGGTGTCCAATGTGACACTGGTATTATAACAGATAAAGTTAAACAGATGGGGTGTCCAATGTGACATTGGTATTATAACAGATAAAGATAAACAG
>JAUMHH010107753.1:0-40872 GCA_032359455.1 Chlamys rubida
TGTCTCTATGTCTGTCTGTTGGGTCTTTGTCAGTCCTTCTGTCTGTATGTCTGTCTGTTGGGTTTATGTTAGTCCTTGTGTCTCTACGTCTGCCTGTTGGGTTTTTGTTAGTCCTTCTGTCTCTATGTCTGTCTGTTGGGTCTTTGTTAGTCCTTCTGTCTCTATGTCTGCCTGTTTGGTCTTTGTCAGTCCTTCTGTCTCTATGTCTGTCTGTTGGGTCTTTGTTTGTCCCTCTGTCTCTATGTCTGCCTGTTGGGTCTATGTTAGTCCTTCTGTCTCTTTGTCTGCCTGTTGGGTCTCTGTCAGTCATTCTGTCTCTATGTCTGTCTGTTGGGTCTATGTTAGTTCTCCAGTCTCTTTGTCTGCCTGTTGGACCTTTGTTAGTTCTCCTGTCTCTTTGTCTGCCTGTTGGATCTGTGTTAGTTCTCCTGTCTCTTTGTCTGCCTGTTGGATCTTTGTTAGTCCTGTTATTTTGATATTTTGGCTAGAACCTCTATTTAATGGTGGACTAAGCGGAAATTAGTACAACATCAACATTCACGTTGACACAGGTATTTATTGCTGCTGTGCTCTTTCTAATCCTTCGTTACGATCGCGGACGATTTTTTTCGTTATGCAATTTATGTTGCTAGTGGTAAGGTGTTATAAGTAACTACATCATTTTGAACCAAAGAACCTTAGTAGTAAATAATATAATTCGAATGATGCATGACTTGTATTTCTATAGACACTAATAAAGAAAAATCGATTGGTTATGTCAATAAAGAATGATAATTAAATGGTTGCACTCTCATGTTTCCAGCGTGGTGAAGCTTGTGATGTATGTGATCCTGTTCCAGTAAGTGCCATCTTCCATTACAATATCATATTCATCTATCAAAAGTACATCATTATTATATACAGCTATAATTAAAATGTATAGACCGACGAAAACGATGTCACTTTTGTTTAAACCCATCCCGACCTACAACAATTATTGTTTACAACTTCAGAACACTGTTGAACTAAAAGGATATCGACGTTAATTATTAAAACGGATGCTATTCACCCAAGGGCAAATTACTGGGTACACAAAATATACTATTGCATCCGATTCAGTGATTTAATACATATTTGTACCTGACTAGATTCCCCTTGGAAACATAGATCGTGTTTGCTTTCTTCTCTCTGTCCATCACGGGTAGGAGCCCTACACACAAGCAATCCCTTAAGGTTGATTTACCCAGGGAAACACAAAGACGGGTTGCCAGAAGATTACAAAGGGAAAGTAAAATATTAATTACAACCCATACGAAGAGAGAGAGGACATGAAAAGGGAGCAACGGATACCTATATGCAAGTGTGTCATCATCAAATAAAACTGGGCACATGTCTACACAAACATATAATACATTGTGGGTTAAAAGACGAAAAATAGAAGGTGATTTTTTTTTGTGTTTGAATTTGCACGCGGAATAATTGTATATAGTCTGAATATGTAATCTCCCGATAATGCGACCATCATAGAACCCCGACTAATGTGGGGACCCCCTGCAGAATTGGGGATTTGCTTTGGTCCCCACTATTTGGGGACACGAAAGCGACCAGAATAAATCTAAAAGCTACACCCATTGCAATATTTAGGGTCTATATTTTTCTCTGTACTTCTAACTACCTTTTATTTCCTAGCACCTTGCGTGGCAGTGCCTCACTTTTGGCTTTAATGTTGAGCGTTCGTCCAAGTGAGGAAGGCAACGGGTTTTGTCCCTATGTCTGGGCATTCAAAAGTCCTTAAAATGGTAGTTGTTATTCCCTGATTAACGTTCAGCATTAAGGGTAATGGCAACAACTTGTTCATCCGTTGTCAGTATAATGTGACCTGGCGGAATGCTGTGCTGGGTGTCTTTGGCATGGTATTTCAGTGAGATAGAACTATAAAGTCAGCATCAGATCCGCGCTATCACAAGGAGGAAAATACACCAACATACCCTGTCTCCGACTTACATACACACATGCACGCTTACACAACACACAATGAGGCACGTCCTTAAATGACCTTAGCTGTTAATAGGACGTTAAACAATATATATAAGACAAAACACCGACCCATTTTAATACCACCCAAGAATATTGTTGGTTAGATAAAATAAAGTAGTTAGGAACCATCAGAACTCCAGGAGGGATGGCACAATATGCCGACCTTTTACACATATATTGGACCTACCTAAATACAAACATAAGTAAAATGCTACACAAATATATCCATGGAAGACAATTACAGATAAGTTAATTGTTTCTCGGCTAATTTTTTTGCGCAGGTTGAGTTAGCCAAGGCGCATACACGGTATACTGTTGGCAGGGTATATATCGCCAGTGCATTTTAATGAGTGGCTATGAGCTTTGCATGGCTAGTAAATAAATCTTAGATACTAGTAAGTTGATAATTATTTTAGGGTCGTCAGGGACATCTAAGATAGGTCGGGATACATGTACCTGAAAAACACATTTGTTTTGGCCTTAAACAAACGGTTGATTAAAATGAGTTCTACCGACATGAAGTTGATCAATATATACCTATTATTGTTACAAGTTTTACGTGTCGGGTCCGTTTGTTCAGTTATTCGAACCCAATACCGACGTCCAAATATCAGATTAATAACTATAGTGGGAAATCTATAATGGTACTTGAGTTACTCGTCCATGACGGATGTTTCAAAACAAAACATGATTATAAGCTAACATTATTTGAAGTGAACATAAAATGATAGGAAACAACAAGCGTGACTTAGCAGCCGCACTGATAAAAATGATACACATTGTGTAACTTCCAAAATCTGCATTCATTCTAGTTGGCATTTTCTGAAATAATAAAAAGATCTCGTTATGATGTAAACATGGCCCCCGACAAAGAGCCTACAGATCAAAGAATGTCCACATTCCAAACATGTTTCAATGCATGATAATGCAAAATCACTTCCGCTTGTAAATAATGGCCATTAAGCTGATGTGTGGCTCTTAACACCAAGCTGTAAATGCCATTCCGATAACATAATTGAATTAGACGAGTTTTTCCCTTCCATCCGAGGTTATCCCTAAAATGTTGAACTGCAAAGCCATTAGTTTTCATGAGGATACATTTTCGTTGAGATCTAGATACTCTTTATCAACAAATCTACATGTTTATGTCAAACGAATGGTTTTGAATCAAAGTCTAATGAACGTATTGACAAGTCAGTACCTTGATACTGGTCCCAACAACAGAAACCAAGTTGCCCTCGTGAAACATGATTACCTCAGAGAAACAAGATTCGTGATTCCCTTCTGCAAAGTCAATATTTTTTTGTGCCGAAGACATATATCAATCATTCATAACAATAATATAATAGTAGAGATGATCAGGTTTACACGCCATTGTTGTCGTCTGCTTCTGTCATTCGGAACTCCAATTGTAGGTTTTGGTACCAATACTTCTAGAGAGGCTCCGAATAAGGGAATTATTATCGGGGAATCTTTAGTGCTTGATATGATGTTTTGTTGCCCCATTATGATCCTATCAGACATACTGACATAGAGCTAAGGTTAATTATATTTTATAGGAATGTATCTGGAAGTTTTTTGACAACATCATTGACTGTATTGTCATATAAAACAGTTTCAGGAGAATGTTTACCAATGAAAATGTTTCTTTAAAAGTGTAAGGACTGGCATTTATTTCGTGGGAAATAGGTTGCTAAGAATTATGTATATCATGACGCCACATCAATGTATAGTACATTCGCACCTTTAGTATCGTATCTGTGTGTTGACGCTGTAGTTCACTTCAGTGCAAATGTTTTGAAGTGCAATAACATGCACCAACGACATTAATATCGTATATCTATATTACAGCACTATTATATAGTGGTTTGGACATCCAACAGAATGTGAGTCATAACAAAGTGGTAACAATCTGTCGATTATTTTGTCCTTAAATAATCATAAACATACCACAAAACTATCGTTCCAGACAGACTTTAATCACGTGACCAGCATTTTAAGCAGGTCGTATAATCCGAGTCCCTATGTACATTAAAAATGTTGTCTATCATCAGGCCAATGTCTAAATCAGATATAGAAAACACAATAGCTTTTGATATACATATCGTGTGTTAGATCTGTATATGTGCATGTATCAACTGTTACATTATACGACAAAATATTAAAATCTGTTTTACGATCTGACTAATATTTTTATATAATGTAAATGCACTTCAAATTCAAAGCAGACGTTACATATTAAACAGTAGTCGTATGTAGATTTCTATCAATATCCTACACATGGACTCATTCAGTTGGTCCTATTCAAAGTTGGTCGGATTGGAGAGATTGCAGATTGAAAACTGCACCAAATATTTCTAGTAATTTATAACATGTTAAAAGAATTATCGTTCATGATACAAGATACATATACAATGAATCGATATAATTTTTCTTCAGTTCGTAGAATTTTGTGCTTTGGCGGATGACGCACACTCAAGCATTATTCCGGATAGTTACCTCTCTGCTGCTCTATATAAACATTGAGATTCAACAAACTTATTGGGTATAACCAGTTGGGTTATACATAATATTTGTGGCATAACTAAACAAACTATATGTGATATTTGTGGCATTACCAGTTGGGTTATGCATTGTGCTTTGGACAGATATTGGACAACAAATTTGTGGAGTAACTAGGTTACTGAAATGTGAAAGTTAACAAATGTGATTAGTAATGCATAACCAGTTCGCTTATAAGTATTGTGTGCAATGTGACAATGAATGACATTTGTTCTCTTGTTGCACTTCCGGTAAATGGCACGGGGTTCATCGGGGATATTTTCATTTGGAAATTTGTAATTTCATTATTTGATATCCGGAATTAGTTTTTAACTATAAAGTGCAGAATTGCCAATTATACTACTATTGAAGGGTCGGCAATTCATGCATACTATAAAATAATTAAGCAATTAACATCAACAGGAAACCGTGGCCAACAAACGCCAATCCAGTAATTCTAATAAATATTTTAGTAATTAATTTTTGTTGTTCATGTGGTTTCTGGGATAACAATATATGAATGGAAAGGTTAATTTATTACACTTTTTGTACAATTCCGAGACGTCAGCCATCTTTACAGATCAATGAAGATTTAAGGTACGTTATTAATTCTGCAAAATTGTATAAAGAGTCTAAATTCGATTGGGGTTGCTACACATGTTTACAGTCATTCGTTTAGTTTACTATATTGGTGGTTGAGTGGGTCTAACACGTGGACGATTCCACGATGAACCAGTGTATTGAGGGGCTTGTGCCATTAGGTACATCTGTATTCCAGTTCAATAAGTGATCAATATCTCCTCTGTGAAAAGTGCTGATAGGGTGTTACAAGTAGGATTACTAGTGTTGTTGAACAAGCTGAACTCCTCTCGTAAGCCGTTAACACATTAACACGGCTTATATCTCCTACACGTAGCTAATGTCCACCACATATCCTAACACATTCACCCCTGAAGACACCTTTGGACTCTTCCTATTCAAAGGTCGGAATAGTTCATTATGAAATTTCAGGGGTGAATGAGTTCATGTGTACGGCATATATAAAAGTAGAAATAGAGAAGGAAGATGGATTCAAATCAAAATAACTTTATAAATCAGAATAAGCACTGGTCTTTGACGTCAGTGATCACAGCTGCTGACGACAGGTGGCGCTAAATGACTGTTACACATTTTAAATTCCTCTGCGTGTTGGGGACTTTACATTATAACCTATTTAACACTTCAACGTAAAAAGTTAGCATATAATCTCACGTATGATGAAAACACTTTAAATGGTTTTTAAATATAATATAATTGTTCAGTGAACTAAATGATTTGTTTGTAATCCTTGGTTCCATCTTAACCGTTTACAACAATCAGTTACTCAAGCTTGTACGTGACCCAATTAGTTTTTGGTAAAATTGTACATTTCGTTTATAGTTAGTTTCTTTTCTTTTATCTTTATGGTCTGTTTTGACATAATGACAATTTGGGCGAGACGATATACTAGATTTTTTTAAATGCATCCGTGATATTTTCCTTATCTTAGCTCCTTTATAAGCATTGCGAGAAGAAAATTACGTTTATAGACCTATAAACGCAATCTTATCAGCGTCTTTTTGACGCTTCTCCTCACGCCTCGAATTAAATGAAACATCCATTAGAACGAACATTATGGTTACGTAAATTTGTATCGGTAATCTCGTTTGCACTGACGACATAGACATTTAATTATAAAAAATATAACAAAATATATATATTTAGGTCAATAATGACGACAAATTTAGAATGTAAATATTCGGATTGAACGGCATTTTTCAATGTTAATGCTGGTAGGTTAGTGTTACCAGCATGACACTGGGAACACAACTGTTCAATCCATTTTTAAGTCTGAAGTTATTTCGACATTGAACTTATCCAAAACTATCTGTTACATTACATGTACATTATTGATGTTAGTAATGTATAGTCTCTTATAACTTAATCATAATGAGTGGCTCTCTGCAATGTATGTATTTTAACATTCATAATAGAATTGTTTTAATATTATATGTAAGTAAAGAGGTGAGACTTTAATAAATTATTTTTTATTTTGAATTTTTGAATTGAATTTTTACATTAAAGAAATAGAATTATGTACGCTAAACCTGTTAATTGACTCACCAAAAGCACCTACTTTTTGCCTTATTTAGCAAATGTAAGAGTTTCCGTTTCATTGTGAATGTCTGGTAACCTCTTAAAACTTAGCTCGAATCCGTCAAATAGCAAACAACACATATAGTTCCGTAAACGGTACATTACAATGCCTTCGAAGGTGTCATATACCCCTTTACGTTGTGACAGACTGGAACAATATCAAACCCTGTCACGGTCGCTTCAAGCTTGTATGTCACACTGACGTGCACTTTGAAGACTGTATGACCTTTACCTTTTCACGTGGTTCTATATTGTTCTATGCTATTTATAATCAAATTTGTCGTTTATTGGAGGATCAAATTAGTTTCTGTTACATTTTGTACTTTGTGTGAGGAACCGATAATTTAGTGTTCTGATTTACGTTCCATTCTCTCCAATCTAATTCACAGCAATGCTTGACGTTAATACACTATGGTTATGATACCATTTTGCGGTGGAGTGGGTGGTAGACCCCCACACGTCAACAGGGGTTCTTAACGAGATCCACATACGAACATCAGACAGGGAGTAAAGCGCATTGAGACTGGAATAATAAGAGCAGTCAAGTAGGTAATACAGTCGTAGAACTATTTGACCTCTGTCATATGTAGCGTGAACTCTAAGAGAAACACAGTCTGTATATGATCAGTATAATTAGATTGTAGTCTGACGACCCACTGACTTTCAATTATTCCTAAGAAATCATATTATCCGTTACATCATCTACACATGATAGGAAAAGAAAAACAATTCGTATTAAAAATAAGATATAATGAAAGCCTCCGCTCAATAATGTATATTCACCGTAATCGAACGACGTTATACGGGCAAAGCAAACCTCATTAATGCATACTTGAAACATTTTTGAAGCATTTATCAATACCTAGTGCATTTAGCCTGCTTGTTGATATATATATATTTTCGCATATATATATGATAATAGAGAAAGATGCATGTTGATGCAAAATGTTAAATTCTAGTCCTATTCCGTCTTTGCGTATTTCAGAGTTATCTTCTCTTGGGAGCAGGTATTGATTGTTACGTCATTGGTTTGTGTGCGAAAATTACGTCGTTTTCTCAAAAATGTATGACGTTAATCTCACAAACAAATGACGTAACAATCAATACCTGTTCACAAGAGAAGATAACTCTGCAATACGCAAAGACGGAATAGGCGTTCCTGCACATGTCATACATGTATTATGATTGATACGGCCATACATTGTAAGTTAAACTGGTAGAAGACCTATACTTAAAAAGTTATATAGATTTATGACGAAGAATTGAATAACAGTTAATCACCAGATATAATTAAATATTCAGAGTGAGAGAGAGATAGGGGGAGGACAGATATACAGAGATAGATACATACACAGACACAGAGACAGAGACAAATAAAAACAGAGAAACAGAGAGAGAGACAGATAATGAGAGACTGAAATAGATAGACAGACAGAGAGACAAAGACAGAGACAGACAGACAGGGGGATAGAGAAAGAGAATATGTTGTGTCACAGATTAACTTCCACTGCTAACCTACGACTTAGTTCATGCATCGGCTGGTTATTCACCTCCCTATCATATCCCACACCAAAGAGAATGTTTTATTTCAAAAAGATCTCTCTCCAAGGAGTTCACATTCTAATTTTCCGTAAGGCTTGATAAAGCCACAAGCCTTATCTAGTGTAATGGAGAGGTTTTGCGTATTGGTTTTCGATATTAATTCCAGATAACTGTATGCAGCTACAAAACCTTCACATGATGATTATGACGATAGGGGTATATTCAAAGGACAAGTGGGAGAAAGCATTGAATCTGTATGACAAGAAGAATATTGCTGGTAGGCTTTGATATAACTAACAGTTAATCCCTATCACTATATCCGGCTCACACATGTCTTACCTTTACAGGGTAAACATTAGTAAACAATGATGTCGACGTTGAGATAAAGGCTAAGATATGACAAAGAGATTCAAAAAGGATTAAATTTCGTTATCAAAATCATAAATATGGATATGAAGACAAATACCAAATACATAGAGTTATGATTTTGTTACAGGAGAAAAAGTAACACACGGCCAGACCAGGAATATAACCTGGGAACCTCCGAACTCTAGATTGATGCTCTTCTATTTGAGCTACCTGGTCGCCGACGGTCAATTCAGTCGAGTTCCGCTACATCCATCCCTCTTTTTCTAAGCCTTCGCCCCCAAAGGCACAACTACTTACAACCCAGGTTCGGGTATCCGCTTGCCAAGCATTCATCTGCTCTTTGCTGCTTGAAACAAAGGGGTGGCAAACACGCCAATATTAAAACAAAAGAATGAGAAATTCACGACCAGGCCGAGATTCGATCCAGGGACCCTCTGAACTCTAGACGGACGCTCTGCCAAATGATCTACCTGGTGCCGACGATCGACTCCGCTAAAATTCTTAACGGGGACTGTTGAATATGTTCCAAAAACTGCCCCATAGACGTAGAGGATCATTTAGATAATATATTAACGATCTATTGTTTCAGACAAAGTTTCAAAATCAGACAATAACGTAATATTTCGACCAATTAGAAGTATGATGCAATCAGAACCGAAAGTCGCACAAAGAAGAAGAAGAAGAAGAAGAAGAAGGAGGAGGAGGAGGAGGAGGAGGAGAGGAGGAGGAGGAGGAGGAGGAGAAGAAGAAGAAGAATTTTTTTATCTAAAATTAATAAAATGATATCCAATATTGATACTGAAATATAACAGCGGGTTGTTTATGAATGCATTTGTTGGCATACAGATATCCCCAGCAACACGTCTACTACATGCTGGTAGTGTCTCTCTGCAGCAAACATATAGCTGTATGGGGGATCCGGCGATGACGGAGGCAAAGCCAAGCACACATTGTGTCCTTCCTGGGTAAACTTCCGTTATAACCACTAGGCCAATCAATGATTGTTTTTAATTCCGTATTTGTTACCGGAGAATTGCAGACAGGGTTACGAGGTACATTTACAAGCTATCCTGGCACGAAATATAACATATCTTAAAAGCGCTCAGCACGATTTTCAAAATTTTCATTGGGGGGATTTTAAAACACGTCCTCGATGATATTGAAATGCCGTGTTAATAAAACATTACATTGTTTGAACTGCTTTTAAGAAAGGCCCTTTATTGCGCGTAATAGTTGATGTCAAATTAAAAAAGAGACCTACAGCAATGAAGTATATAGATATATACAATGTACTAATCCACTAAGAAATCTCCGTTTTCGTAAGAGTTCCAGTTACTATGAAGGAAACGTTGTTTTTTCATACTTGGTCATTTAGACTTTAAACTTTGGTACACTTACAGTTGTGGGATCGCACGTACATGCAATAGGAAAGCACAAATGAGCATAACATATATAGGTCATAATAGATATTTATTAGAAGCTTTTAAACGGAACGTCATAATTTACATATACGGCACTACATCTCTTAATTAAACTCTTCGACAAGTGGTTCAAGGAACCTGTATTTTTTCTTTTGATATCTGAACATTATCTTCAATAACCTCAGCCTGCACAAGGAATCTTATTTTTTTATACAAAAATACGTTTCCGTGTGTAAAATAATTAACAAGAATGTTTCATAGAAAGCTCCGTTGATATTGTGTAGTGTTGACATTTCGATTGTTTCCGTGTTATGACCCCTAGGTTAAGTTCATGGTTAATTTGGGATTAATATCTGGTAACAGAATAGTGTTCATCTTTTTATGTTCACTAAACAGAGGTGCAGTCTTGGTAGCAGAACTGTATTCGTCTCTTTTTCTCAATAAATAAATTTAGGGTAATTGTTTGGGGGATCGTGATCGTTAACATGTAAGACCCAGGAACTAAGTCCGAGAAGGCATGGCCAGAACCCGGGGCAATGGATTTTCAACCATTTAAGTAAAAGATCTGTGAACTTAACGTTCTTGTATTGGGGTCTCACTCTTACGACCCCAGAGGTCATATCAACTTGATTCATACTTCAATTGTAATGTTATGTTTTGAAACATATATGATACAATTCGAAAGAATACGATTTTTAAGCAATATTTCCCTTAATTTTCGTTCCGTGGCCAACCCAACGCATTGGCCGCACCTTCATACTTCATATTAAATATGATCGCCTTGTCCAAATCATGCTTTAGTCTAATTATGGTCACAAACTGTTTTTAATACTTCAGGCGTAGAAGGCAGTTGGAAATTAAATTGTCTTATATGGCACTTTTATCGGCCTCATCCTTTCCCTAATGAAAATACAACTGTTAAAAATTAGATTCCATTGTCGTACTGATTTTAAAAGCCAAACATCGCTAAAATAAATCTTTTCCCTCAAGAGAAGTAGTCATTTGAAGGCTAAAATCCATCAATTTCCTTGTACTGTCAGGGATACATACATTTTTATAAAGATCCTAATCAGCCTTTGTGCTGTATTCTCTATCCTAGTCAGACTGTTCATTTCATGGTCCTGTTAATGTATCATTGAACTAATTATCAGGTGACATGCAATATCGATCGCAAGTTTAATTACGTTGTCATAAAATTGATAAGATCTAACAGACAATCAGCTACCAGTTCGTAGGGTCTTTATCAACATATGTTCTCATTGTTACGCGTATTATTACACGAGCACATGGTGACATCAAAGACCCTTCACATGTTGTTATTAAATATATTTTAATTGTTTCGTGTATAATTCAGGCACAATTCAATGGAAACGAGCACAATCAACCATGAAGTGATACTTGATAAAGTACTGATGCTGGATAATGTTAGATGTCTGTTCTGACATCTGAGAATATCTGAATTATTTACAATTTATCCAGTTTTTGATACCTTCTTCATCTCGGCGAACGCTAATACGTTTCCCCTTTTTTGCCATTTTGATTTGTTTTGTCAATAATGAAACATTCCGCCTGCTTCATTACATAATAAGCTGGGGGGATGGTGCATGCGTCTAAACAATGGTTTGTTGTCCCGTTGGTCGTATGATATTTCCAACCGCAAATCAACAATTTATTACTTCTGTTTCATACTAGCGTTGTCCAACACTTGTCATTGATTGTAAATGGTTTGCGGCCTTTTGACAATCTGGTATCGAAGTGACGTCATCAAGGGTCCATCGTGTTTTGTCGTTGAAGTAACAAAGTCGCGATTTTCAATTCTCGACTACAGGACAGACTTGTACAAAACCGTCATGTTAGCATGCATTACAAGACCGGCATAATGTTCAACTAGTACATGTTTCCCAAGATGGGACCCGGGTTGAAGACGTAACACACGATCTGAAAAGGTTGTGAGCTACATGTATGCCAGTATTGGTATTATTTTTCTGATACATGTATATTCCAAAGTCGTCGCCTTCAATTCAAATCCAAATGATTGTCAAAATACCATACACCCTCAATCACATTAACGGTTAAGACCATGCATAGAGAAAATAAAAAGGAAAAATATAGCTTCTCGCATACTGAGAAATCATATGTTTTCGTGGAGCCCACATTTTGTGGTTTCCCGACTAAACACCATTTTGTGGGTACATACATTCTATAAGCTATATACTCCCTTCTTTTTGTCTCTATGCGTGTCTTAACCGTGTAATGTCCAATGAAAAACCGTTAAAACGAAGGACAACATTGAGACATTGTAGTCTATTCAACAGCTGACCTAGCTGTTCTAACAAAGTAGGCTTAAAATATAAAATAAAACTCTGTATATTACATGCACATGTACCAAAGAGGTTCAAATGATACTGTCAGAAATTGGCGATAGGAAAGGTCTTTATATACAGTAAAACATCGTTTTAGATGTTAGACTTAGATATTTCAAGTGAAAAATGTCGGGGTTTGCAAATGCATAAGGGGCTTTTTATCGAGGTTATAGTGTATTTGGGGCATACTATTGGGGCATACTATCGAGGTTAAAGTGTATTTGGGGCATAATATCGAGGCTATAGTGTATTTGGGGCATATTATCGAGGTTTTATTATCGCAATTTTCTGTACTCTCCATGATAAGTTGTATATGATAACATAAATTTCAAGACTTTCATAACTGGAGCCTGTTTGTATGTTTAAAATGCGGGCAACACCTTTAACAGTTTATACTACTAAAATCTATCAAATAAAAATTCGCCGTTTATATAATTTGAGTTATTGTTCTGACAACAATTTAGCCAGATTGACTTCGCTAGGAAGTATACGTGTTTCACGTATCGATTAATATACCTGTCTTGGTTGTCGTAGTGTTAGGGATGAGAGAGGGCGAATTGCACTGTAGATACCGTTCTCGTGATGATAGAAATGAGAGAGGGCGAGTTAGAAATGAAGATATCGTTCAGGCTCTCGAGGTGATAAAAATGAGAGGAAGAGATGGCGGTGTAGATAAGTCTTAACTCTAGTTGTGTCAGGAAATAGAAAGGGAGAGGTGACATGATTTTGAAACGAAATGCATTTCTCTGTTATACATTGATATTAATCAAAACATAACACTCTAGACATCTGGAACAGAACAAAGTTGAATAGCAGGAAAAGAAAAGAACCACTGAAGATATTTATCTGCAGACTTAGCCTTATCTATAAGTTACACATTTGTTTTTTACAATTTTCAATATAACCCCTCAATATTAGGCTAAAACAAACAAGTTTAATCTACACAATATCTCCTTCATGTCTGTAGGATGCTTATCTGACAAGATGGAACAAGACATAAACAATGCACACAACCTACTGCGATATAAGCAATACAGAATCTACCTACATACAAATAATGTAAAGACAGAAAACGAGATAACGATTTTATTATTGCCCATAACAATGTACACCCATTTTGATTTGTTTAAACTGCAATACGTAAAAAAAAGCTTTCACGATAGCGGTGTTAACAACTTATTGAATTCATGTAAGAGGAAACATAGTTCCGATCAATGTTTATATCTTAGCACGTTCTCTGTAAAACGCGGACATTTCAATGTCACTTGTAGCACAGTATCGAGAGAAAAAATCAAGAAACGTGCCTTAAAAACACGTCAGACGTTATTGCTGAGTGTATAATGCTGAACGAACATCACATTGACTAGATATTATCAGTTTTGATATTAGAACAGTGGTGGTCAGGATTTTGTGATAAAGATGTATTTTTTGCGTTATGATTTGTTCATTTGTTTGCTATTTACGTCATCATAACAGTTAATTACACACGCGAAAAGTGTCCTGATATGACGTCACCACTAACAGACGACATTAAACTGATATCTCACTGAAATGTCATGACCGGCACGTGCTAGCCTGACACTCCAACATATCATATCATCCTGACCGCAAGCTAACCATAGGGGCCATGGAAGACATTGCTAGACACAAAGAGTAGGTATACAAATATAACTACAGAAGAAAGAACATCTATTTCAGGTAATGAAAATGCTATAGAAGATGTCATAATCAATGGTGAGTTTTATATAGAATTCCGTACCTTTTGTTTAAAGAGGTTTTACTGAAGATTTAGTGCACGGATGTTAAGTTTCATTTTTTTTTACTTAATGTCTTAAAAAGCAAAAATAATTGAATTATTTAGAAAATCTGTTAATAGAAAAAATTACCAAAAAGAAGATTTTTACGAGGGGATTATCATTAGTGTGTTTATGATGTAGAAAATATATGAGTTGATATTCTCTATAGATGAGGTATAAGTATTTAGTTGTATGTATTAAACAGCTTTCAGATGCGGCCCATAGAAAATGCATTACAAGGAAAGAAACAAAAACTTCGTAAGCGATTCGTGCTTTACTTTCATGAAATGCAATGGGCATTAATATTGCCAATGGACCGCATCTTGAAGCAATTTAAAAATAAAACAATATGTTCTCCTTACATCTGAAAACAGTTGTACATCTTTGCACTTTTGCGTCTGTCTGTCTTTTAAAAAAGTAAAAATCCCACCAAGAATCTCTGGCATGTTAAATATGAGCAACAGCCCCATAGCAATAGTACAAGCCATTTCTGTCATTGCAGTTTGATCACATTTGATTTTCTATCAACCATAAAAGAACACTAAAAGGAAATACACTTTTTTAATCCTTATGATTATTGACATTTTGTGTTTATGGCACCATGGAGGCACGTCTGTTACATTTTTAAATAGCGTTAAGCGGTCATTTCCGTCCAGTTATTTGCTGATATTGAGGAAACATTTATTAAACGTTAAGATGGTAAAAAAACCAGTAGAGATTATATTGCTCGTCGACTTCATTGAAAATGTGGAAAAGACTGATACAATCTTTAACCCCCTTGTGGTGAGACGTTGACCATATCCTATACTAATATAATGTTGACGGTACTGGTTCAATGCATTGTTGATCGTAATGTATTATTGACGGGACGTCATACAATTTCAATATACGGTGCAGTCCCCTCGTCACAACACTAGGTGAGACAAGTTTCTCACACCGGGAAAAGTGTTGATACGCATGGTAAGAGAACGATATTTCCCTTTAAAACGTTATGAGGTATGGCAATTTCATTATTAATAATAATCGTTAGCATGGGTCATCGACGAAATGGGCAACTTCTCATCCAGAGACGAAAGTCAAACGTGACTTCCGCATCTCTTGTTTACTTTTGGATACGTACGCATTATTGATCTATTTTCGTTCATATTGTTATAACCGGAAGCGCTTTTTGCTTGGTTTACATTGGACATCGCAGCGCAGATATTAGTTTTATGTGCATCAGCGTGTGAAAGTATCTAGAAAAAGTAAGCGGCGGAGATCGTTTGTTTGTGTCGGGTTCAACGTCCTCACATTAGCTAAGGTCAAACATTGTATGAAGACTTTGCCTAGGGGGAATACACCATCGTGAAGAAAAAGTAAGACCGACGCGAGCAAAGGAAGCGTCTGGCTTTAAATGTTGTTGTTAATAACTTATAAAAGGTTGTGTATTCGTGGCATCTGATCAATTATTACATATTGCATTTAAATATTTGTGATGGCGACGACCTTCTTTGACATACGCGACCACAGTTCTGGGCGGTCACATGTAGTAAAATCGACACAAAACCGGAATGAAAAGAACCAGAACCAACATCTTTTATGGGTTTAACGTCCTCACAACAGCAAGGATCAAACGAAGCAGAACCTGAGTGATACCGCCGCCGAAAAGAAAGCAAAATGGATGTAGGAGAACTCAACTTTGAGTGTTGCAATGGCAGAAGACCTTTGCCTTCTTCAACGTCCTCTCGATTCCGCATGGATCGAAACAGATCCTAAGTGAACTATCGTAATTGCCTTTGGGGATATCCTCCATCATTCAGTAACAATTTGGTATCCATCTTGAGAAATGTAAGCCCCATATTCAAATTATAAATTGTCAACTGTTACATTTTCCCCCAAATTTCAACGCTTCATATATACACCGTATTCATAATCATTCCCGGCACTTTATGAGCAATGCTCTAGTTTTATTTGGTTAAAGTTCATATTAACAGCCAAAGTCATTTTAGACAGTGTTTCCATAATTATGCGTAATAAATGCGTGTATGCTTGACGAGATGGGATTCAAAATTGATATCAAATGGCTCTGTCGAAAATAACCCTCAGATTTTCAAAATATCAATGACATAAAGGGCTTTTTACATGTATTTTCTGTTTCACGCTCGAGCTCGCTTTGACATTACATTATACTGACATGTATTAGTCTGAAAATGAAACACCAGACACAATCCAATATTTTTTTCTATTATAGATAGTTTGACACTTGCATTAAAAAATATCTTTCCTTTTGTGTCAATTCTTTACAGTTTTACAGTATAAAACATGTCTTTACTGGAAACTAATACACATACTTAAACAAATATATGTTGACACCCATTTTGTAAGCGGCCATCGTTTTGAATGCCTTTTTGGCAGCAAGTGTAATCTTGCTTTTAAGTTAAAATTCTGAATAATAGATATGCTTTCAATTTTGAGTTATCCAAAGCTATTCGGAAAGTATAAAACGCAATGAATAACACGGTTTTGATAACATTTGTAAGCTCACCGATCCGCTAAACAATCACTGAGTTGACTTATATATATATATATATATCACAATAACGACAAATTAAAGTGACAAGACAACCCTGCAACTGGCTTATGGTGTATATAGTTATTGCATGACTCATCCGGGTTCTTTTCATTCCGGTTTTGTGTCGATTTTACTACATGTGACCGGCCAGAACTGTGGTCGCGTATTTCAAAGGAGGTCGTCACCATCACAAATATTTAAATGCATCGTATTTTTCAGAACCTTCTGAAGAGTAAAAACATGACAAGATACGTGTTACGGTTAAACTTTAAAGTAATGTTATTATAATTATTATGCCTATGCGTTTTGAATGTACAACGTGTGTTAACACTCTCTACAAGATGATTACACGCCTTTGTGTTGAATTGTATTACGTTGCTGTGTCCGTAATGTTAGTTTAAATTGATTCTTACATGATAAAACACAAGCCAGAAAACTGGTATAATAATACGAAACAGAGGCATCAAACGATAAAAATAGCAAGCCCTAGAAATAACTTTATTTCTGAACAAAAGAACAAATGTAACATTGAAACAACGGGATATGATGTGTCCGGTATTGTGTATCCGTGTTCTCATGGTGACAAGCAAGTCAACGATGCGGGGGTTGGTTTGGAAAAAGAAATACTAAAAAAGCAATAAAATGACACGACCAGTATAATTTTTCACCCACTCCCTTTTGGGCGAGATGGATAAAAGTCATTTCTAGGTTGATATTTTAAAATTAACCGAAGGTTTATGGCGCTATTTTTCTTATTCAACCATATCTGTTGTCATCGAGACAGCACTAAAAAGGTGCAGGATTTTCTGGCCTAGAGCGGGGCATGGTTACGCCTGGTCATTATATGTAAATCAACAGTTTCTCGAATCCTACCATTGGTTGTTTGAATTTAACTATCTACATTGCACAGTAGGACATTTTGTTCAAAGTTACGATATGAAAACAGCATTCATATAACGTAAGGATCCTCAAATTATCTAGGGTGAACTATAGAAGCATAAACATTAAGGCTTGTGATCAGAATGTTCTGCATCATATCTTTGTGATTGTGCAGTAGAGCAGGGACGCGTGTGTTCTAAATAGTATATTTCATAACAAGTCAACCATATCTTTGCAGCAAGCTGTCCCATGATAGCTTTATACTTATATCTATATTTATATTTGTACTTACATAAGTTCAATTCGACATAGGTCAAATGTCCAACAAGAAGTGAAGTGGAACACACACACACCTTGTGAGTTTCTTCATCAACGGGAACCTTCAGACAGTGTAGTGTTGCTTATCCAACAGATCTTATAGTCCCTTGGCTATTGTTACTGACACAATGCATGGCCAATACACGTCCTACGCATTGACATGTTATCAAAATTAAACAGTTGGTTAAACGACTTCCATTCCATAAAATAGTACAATACGCTTTAAAATGACGAAATCATTGACCATTATCGATCTATCTAACACCAAGACGTTGATTAAAGCGTTTTTTTGTCAATTAATGATAAATGTCCAAACGAAAAACCAGATATTTTTTCTGCTGATGCTAGCTAGACACTTTGTATTTGAACTGATATAATTCACAACAACATACGTCGTTATTCAGTGGAAATTCTTTAACGGCACAAGTATTACATAGTTGCATTGCTATCACAAAATGTCATCGCCTTCAGAGCCGTAGTGTCCCCAAGTTGTCGGCCGTGATGTGTCGAGTGACTATAATGCACAGCGCTGCCCTGTGAAGTGTCCCGGGGTTGCTAGTCAGAGTGCATTGGAGTTGAACCGAAGTAAGTAATAACGAACCTACTAATGGTTAGTATTGTTTACGGTAACGCTGGTGTATCAGAGTGACGCGATCACCTGAGTAATATTCGTTACTGCTGCTGACGTTCGCCCTGAAGGAGACGTGTCCTGTTGTACAGTTGGGAGATGTTTGTATACACCCCACGTATCGGCCTGTATACATCATCCTGTTGCTGCGAGGCCCCGCGTCCGTATCCGCGAGATGATAAGCCCCCTTTACTTTCTCAATCAACACCGATCTATTCAAACGATCGATCTGTTGCCATGCTTATCTCTCTTAAAATCCAAGTGTTACGTTTGGTTAGCTTGACATTTTTGCATAATAAATTCTAGCCTTACGTTGTAATCCTCAGAATAACTCTGTTCTGCGGTATGATAAGAACTTTCCACTTCCGCAATCAGCATCGGCTCATAAACAATACAGATCTCCTGATATTTCTATTTCTACTGATGCATGTTTACAGCTGTTGAGCACTGTTAGCTTTTTTTTTAAACTAGGCATTTTTTGTTCTTTAAAACATGTGCATTAACATGGATTTGATATTGCAAAGTCGTAATTCGGTAAATTCATTTCAGAAAAAATGCTTTCTTCGTAGATTTTGTAAAGTAATAAACAATGCTAATCAATTGATCGATGAACCAAGAGAATGATAAAGATAGAGCGAAAGAGAAAGACTGACAGAAGGACAGACAAAGAAACAGATCAAGGGAAACACATTTGTATCATGAACAAATTATTGCTGCATTTTTAAAACGCAATTACGCATTGTGTAAACCAGCAAAGATTATAACGTTGTTTATACATTAAGTGGTCTACATATACGCTGCGTGTTATTTATTTCTAAATAATAGTCATAATGATTTGGATGCATGTTTTCCAAACTTAAACCACTTCAGATATAATATATATGCCATGCCCAAATAAATGTTACTTTAATACTGATTTTCAAAACGGTTTAAACAAACATCATGTATATACTATACAAAGATACATTACTATAACGCAATTATTTTCTGAACTTCTGAAAAGTATTTTTCTGGCAACTGTTATGTATTTCCTGTCTCCTGACTTGCTGGTTAAACCTGCAAGGAGTTAGTAAATACTGTTTGTTACCCACTAATGGGTTACACCTTGATCGTTATTCTATTGGTCAAATTTTGAATTATGACGTCATGTAAGAATACTTTGTGTCAGCATCTACCATTATGACGTCATGATTCATGGCAATACATATGGTTTACCCGATCGGAAACAGAAATTATGTATTTCCTAGAGGAACATATGGCATTCTAGGTATACATGTAATATGAACGTTATGTGAGAAATAGGTCGCTAAACTCGTGATGGTTGGTTAACATGTTTATGAAGCTTTCATAAGTTAGATAAACATGATACCTACCACTCGTTGGTTAACCTCTAAACCTGTAGAAGCAATGAATTAATTTACATACAAACGTACTAAAAATTGCTAAATATTCATAAAACGAAGCAAATTAATTAATTTGATTAGTACATTAATTCGACCAATCACTCTTCACACTTACAAACACTTTGTTCAGTGTTTCAGTTGTTTTTTCTCGTTTCTCTCAGTATTAATAATAACCCACCCTATTCAGTCTCTAAAAACCTACAATTCTAATGTATAATACCAATATTTTGCACACTGTTTGAAAATTAAATGAATTTGTTGATTATTTGCCATTTTTGAGAATTAAATGGATGACGTTAAGTCCTAGTAAAACGCCCCAGAATATTGGCGTTGTGTTTTCAGATGTTCCGGGTTAATATTGGCAAAATTGCTGACGCAGTTCGAAACGGAAATGATTATTTCACATCACTAATCTCATCAAATAAAAAAAGTTCACCGAATTAACTTTACTGCAACCCTCTTTCATTCATTCCAGCCTCTGTCCATCATCCAAGGCCGCGATGATATCACCACTTGGTACAAGTGAACACTTTTCCACCGGATCCAGATCCGGCTTTAATTTCTAGTCCCAACAAAATATCAACTTTTCAGTTATAAAACTTCACATTTTAAACATCTATTTATCCATTCATTTGAAAACAAAATATTACATTAATGAAGTGGAAAAAATCTGCGAAATTACTATAGAAATGAAGAGATAATAATAAGGGGCTATTCCGAAACCATCGATTGTATTCATGTTTCACTGTCAACGTTGCAGTCGACCATATAAATTACTGATATTACAGATTTGGTGATTGCGGACATAACAAAGGAAATGTGTTGATGTGCCTTAAAAACGTGCGACTTGTGGAACTTTATGAGGTGATTGACGTGAATTAATTATTAACATTTCGAACTGCGTCGGTGATTTTGCCAGTACTAACCTGGAAACGCATGAGAAACCAACGCACAAGATTTCGGGGCGTTTCGCTGAGAATTTACAGGAACCTCTTTCAGTTTCAAAAAGTGCAGATAATTATTAAAGAATACAAAAATATATACCTTAATTACAAAAAAATGTTGAAATTAGACACAGGAACATTGCATTTTAAAGAACGAACGTTCTGCGTAAGCAGCAGAACTTATTTTGTTCATTACTTATTCCTAGTGTATCTAAATAAAGCACATAACAACAGCATCATTATAGAACATTGTGGTTCAAAGAAAACGAAATTGCGACCTTGACCGATATTTAAAAGAAAGATAATTGAATACATGTATCAGGTCTGCTCGACTCAACCACATTCTGTAACTTTTGTAGATAAAATTGCATTTATCGTCGCCCTTGTATGACCTTTCAGTTTGGTTTAGAACTTTTGTAAAACTGCAACTGTAACTCACTTTCTACTTAATATACAAATACTTTCATGTTTAACTGCACCGTGAAGAATATTAATTGGAATGCTAGTTTTATATTAATATTGAGTTTTCACCATATTGCTAAGACGTACAGTGTAATACATATATAACATACTAACGTTTCATATGATAATGCATTTCTTTGTTATCTTTGTTCAAACAGTTACATAACTATATTCATATATTACAGATTGAATACATTTTTGTAAATGCAGTTTTTTTTATTTCAAATCACGAAACTTCGCCATTTTGTTGACGTCATTAATTATTGCGGTCTTTGTAATGTACGTTCCAACAACTACATCAGTATAGTTATCATTAAACACAACATTACAATACAAAAGTCTACATGGTATTTGGTTATCTATATTCTCGTGTAATCACTTGCATGCCATGATGTCCATCATATACATTCACGCGTGATTAAAACGAAAAGTAGATAGCAAATTAGCATACCATTTTTCATGTAACTGGTTATTCAAGTCATGCGTGAAAATACTCCAGCATAGCACAGATATTTATATTCATGTATGCAAGATTTTGTGATACGAACATTTAGATATCAGGAGACGGAAGATAATGACTACGTATACGTATACCAGGAATCTGGGACAGAGGCCGACGTGACATCATATCTGCTTGCACACGTCCCAGACAATAAAGCAGACTGTTTCTAGTTTGCACTCACGTGATATTGATACAAAATAGCAAACGAACTACCAAACTCATTAGAGTGGAAGTCCTTATTTGGAAAGCTAAAAATAAATGTCTTTTAACATGGTTGCATTGCTTTACACTAAACAAATATCTGATACCGCATCCTTCCTTTTTAGATACTGTAAATAAATATATATCACCACACTCATATTCCCGGCGTACAGCGACATTAGTTTTAAGCTACATGAATCATAGTTTAGTGCTTCTGCTAATATGCACGAATCAAATAATTAAGATTAGCAGTTATTATGATTTAGCGCTTTCGCATAGGCCAGCAGAACGCTTAAGTGTCGTGCCAAGTGAAGTACGTTTTAGCGTTAGAAACAGGAAGTTTTACAGAGACAACTCGCCGCAATAGTCTAGATTACAATCTTTTACAGCTATATGAAATAATTGCAACATCAAACACACTTTTTTAGTTTTGCTAGTCGTGATTAATGTATTTTCAACCCATACCACTTACAACTAAGGATTCAATACATGTGTGATACATAATGTTGTATTACATACTTCTAAAGAACATCTGTTTGTCTGGCCAAACATGTATGATTATTATGAAATTGATGGCCTGAAACAAGAATTTGTTACGACTAATTGGCGATATTTCCCCTTTGTATAATATAAGTCATTATTTGGTTGAAGACGCTGTTCTTGCTAATTGGTATTCGATTGGAGTCTTCAATGAGTAAATTCAACATTTTTCGGGATAGTTAAATTCTGCAAAAATCGTAATATATACAAATAGCGTACATTCCTATATGTATTTGCCCTAATGATAATCCTGTTTTTTATCTGTAACGTTAGAATGTTATTACTATTACATCCTTAACGGCCACTCAATAAAACAGTTCATAAAGGTCAAAATGTAAAATGAAAAACATCAAACAAATAAAACAATTAATGTATTTCAACTTGAAAATCAAAGATGGCTTTGTTACTTGTATTTTTGAAAACAAGCCAACATGTTTTATACAGTATCGAAAATAAATTCAAGGTTTCTATATTATTCTATAATTTTTCTCGTGTTAACTGAAGGTCAATGCAATATGATAGGAAGTGTTTAACTGTAAATGGTTCTTGACATGCTATGAATGAGGCTGGCCTTTGAGTCTCAATAAATAAGAATGTGTAAAGTATGAATGACCGATCCGGCGACGGGCAAGACAACCTCGTCTCGGCGCCTTCCTCTATATATAGGATACCATTCACTGATTTCAGGGTTTATAGAGTGTAATTTGTTGTCTACGCATTGATTCCAATTATTTCGCCACTTCGACCATAAAAAATAGAGACTATAGGATTATTTCGTATGCAATGGATGTGAATAGAAAGTCTTTCCCGGGAGGATCATAAATCGGGGTAATAGCTATGGCTCCGTTTTATGGCTCACTCCCAAGGGAGGAATCAACCATCCAACTACATCGGATATGAATGTTTTTTTTTGTTACATCCACGACGCACCCCACCTCGTAATTCCAGGGGTTAAGACTTCTTATATTCTTTGAACGAAATACAGCTTGACCCTTGTTACCGTTAAATGTTTAGGAGGTGACGGTCCTGCGTGCATTTTTTCAGGCAAAATAACCAAAGAATTTATTTTGCATGCCCTTGTATTGCAATGTGGTTGCCTACAGAACAAAAAGCATTTCTCTGAACACTCATTGGTTTACCTGGTATTATTTTTTATTTTTTTTCATACGGATAAATTTATATATGTCATATTCAAACCTGGTACATGTAACTACTGCATTTACTGTGCAGACAAACGTACTAGTAGCTCCCTGATAAATCTTTAAACGAAGAAGCTGTTGATAGGACGTCAAAACCTATAAAACCAAACCAAACCAAACCAACCCTACATTCATCTTTTTGGCCCCCAGAACAAAGGAATTCAAAAACCCCGCTATTGTTCGCCTCATGTGACCATGATTAATGTTATATTTGTGTGTTGCGTGTGTTCACAATGCAGTGAACACGTTAGCGGGTGACGTTCATACAGTAATCAACACCAGAGTTACTCCCCTTTGTGATTTTTGCCAAGCCAAAGTGTGATAAAAGTAGCTGCGCGATTATTTTAGAAAGGGGAAGGTTTTGTGACGTAACTGGACCGAGGTGAAAATGTGTTTTACAAATGATAGGATACAGTATTGCTTTACTAGTATATAAAACATTTTCCGGTGGTGATTTTTTCCGTATACATATTTGTATCTCTTTATAAAGATATATCTATTTTTTTCATATTTTCGATGGCTTTATTAGACTGGTTACAAGTCACCAAGTTTTTATGATTTTCCAGCTGCATTTTACTCAGACAGCCAAGAGTCAAAACAATTAGAGGTACTTTTTTAAAAATAATTCAACATTCTAGAGACGGGTGCTGTCTATACGACAGGAAAATAATTTCAAAAATAATCATAAGCTAACAGGGGCATGCTTTATACATTGTATGTCATTTAATCGGAACAGGAAGATACGTAAATATAGTTTTGTTTCAACAAATAAGTTAATAAAAATGTTTTCTCAAGAAACAAACTATATATTTATATGAGGTACTGACATAACACAATCTTCCATGGGGTGCGCTATTAAGATAGCTTGGTTGATACAGAAACATTTATCAAAGAGTAGCGAGACTAATGTAATCATACTTTAATCCTTTCTGTAAAAGCCGAAATATCTCTGATGCTATATTTGCGTGTTGAAAACGATAGTTGTTTTACAGTAAATTACATATAAGTACAGGTTAACATTTAGGTTAATAGATACTGCTCCGTAAATCACGAAGAACGCATTTATAATAGGTAAGAAAAGATTCAATAGCATTTTCTGATTGACAAGAATTTACTATCCTTTGACAGGACTTAATGGAAACCATCAGTGCTGAGTGTTTTAAACCATTGCGTAGTAAACACAATCCTTGGAAAATTACCGTTTAAAACTTTAGGCAATTTATTAAGCTATTAAGGAATGTTGGTTTAATCAAATCATATACTGAATAGCTATAATGTTCTATACAATAGGAAGTTAGTTAATTTGAAACCAATGCACTGTTAAGGCCGGAACAGGGACCCACGTTATTGACCCTGCTGGAACATACCATTGTCACGTTACTGTTAGATAAAAACACAATAACATACTTGTCCACTTGTAGATGGTTTTGTTTGTACGATACCGCTACAGTTTTGCTTTGCATATGCCATGTCTTGGAACGATTCACGTCCGCCTACACGCACAATATCCGCGTCGGTTCAAAAATTTAAGAAATATCATGCCACATCATGTTACACTCACAATCAATTTTGCTTATACTGTGTTAATATTTACAACCAATATGTATTTTATAAAACAAAACGGTTATAATATCCATATCCCACCCTGTATCAACCCTCGAACCATATCAACCCTAAGACCTCAATGCCCTCGGGCTACAACATGGAGTTCCCGGTTTAATACAGGTTGGATATGGTTTCATATATTACAAATCAGATGTACATCAATAAGTCCTCTTTGTCATAATCTAGCCAAATAAACAACTCATTGGACATTTTGAATAGTTTTATTATAGTCGATATTTTTCCAAATAAAGTAAATTTATAACCTAAACATATGATATTGTCATCAAATGTAAATTGAAGAAATAGCACGTTTAAATATTGCATTTGATATGTGACCCAAACCATATTGTGTCCATTTATACGTATATTTTGCATTCTTTAACCCTCTCTTCCGTTGACTAAATAGCGGCTATCCTCTGTTAGCAGGTGATAGTATTCAATACTGTATACCTGGAAACGTTTTTCCCGTCAAATGTTCGCCCTTTAATAGTAAAATCCATATTCGCCAAGTGTTCATTTTGCCCTTAAACATATATTTATATATGTTTGTTGTTTACTTATATTCGCTGTTATGATAAATTATTCCCACGTGCAAAGGACTAATAAGGCGAAGATTAAACTGCAGCGAAAATGTTACGGTATACAGTAATCTCAGTGTTGACAATTATTTAAAAATGATATATGTGGATGGCATAGCTTTATGGAAGGGGTAGGGCGAAGGATTGACAAACAACGATTGTCCAATGTGAACTATAGAGTATACCATAGTGTCTAAACACCAGACTGTCACCTCTTTGATTTCTGTCTTTGTTGTTATTTTGTGCAGGTTATCATGTCACTGTTTGATATTTTATCGCCTCCTTAGCTTTTTATTCATGCATAAATCCGTTTAAAATAAAATTTTCTCTTTTATATTAGTTTCATGTTTTATCAATATTTATTCTAACACACATGTGTTGTTATGACAGTTTTCATTGGCAGTGTTATCCGATAACAACACGTGCATGTGAAATATACATGCACGTGCAACGATAAGTACATACTGTTTAAATAGCTCGATACAGCTATATATACATATCTCCATAATGTTTTGTACGTGGAGCGGCGCTGATTTTGAAATAAATGCATTAAGCAAACAAAGAAATGTGCATCGTAAGAAATGTTTAGAATAATAGTGGCATAGTTAGCCATTTATATAAACGTTCACAAAAACGTTTAAGCCAGACTTAATGTCTGTACGAATAACGATTTAATGGGAAATTGCATTGCAGGTAGGAAAATGAGGTCATGTATGCAAAGTATGTATGTAGGAGTAGGTAACGTGCACCTTCTATGCAACGCGTCTGGTAGACGTCACACTATATTTCGCACGTGCAATGGAACAGCCGAGATGGAGTTACTGGCTGTTCTGGTATTAACGTATAGTGATGATAAAAAACCTTTCAGATTCAAAAGTGTTGCGCAATGTAAACACAGCGTGAATGTCAGTCTTCGTCGTTCATTCTATAATATTTGCTCCTCCGTCTTATATTTGCTACAATAATAGCCTCACATCGTTCAAAATATACCATATCATATACTAGTAATTAAGACAGTGTTTCACAAAATTAAATCAGTGTATGCACAAGAACTAGCTTATTTATTAATATTCAGTACAAATCAAAGATGTTTTGTTTGGTTGTATGGAGGTTTGAGAGCAACAGTAAACGTCATATAAAGACGCTGTTCAAGGATGATGAGATTACTAGAGGTAGTTTTGGTTTAAACTGTATTTATCCAAATCATGGATTACATTGCATGAAAAGTCCTATCACATAAGCATACATGAGAAGAAAACACGTTCTGTGTAGTTATAAAATCCTTTTCATCTTTTTCATAAAAAAGTGGGCTTATAAATATCTGTTATTTTATTAAACATTAGGTATACTTAACCAATGAAAGAAAATTGTGGTAAGGGACATAAAGAAAAGATACAGTGATAATCCATGAAATAGTACATGTAAGTATCCATATCATTATGAAAATATTTGAGAGGTTTTCACAATTTTATTTAATCAACATAATAATGTTTGTATTACTCAACCAAAACGTTAAGAATGGACGATGAAGTTCTAAACTTTCCAGAATATATCCACATTTTGAGCTGTTGAGAGGTTAGAGTCTTCATATAACAATACAATTGGTAAATAATTGATAAGGGCATTTTTCGTCTGGTAGTTTTATACTTGCGACAATGATTTAGGAAATGTTCGTTTGTTTCGAAAGCAACAAGGCTCTTGTAGGATAGGACCAGATGGGACTATCGACAAGATAATTCAGGAACAGATAACCATTCAAAGATTGAAGGCCATTTTGACATTTCTTCTCACTAAAATGTCCTAATCTGGACCAGGTATCATCAGTCACATTATACTAACGACGGCAAAACCAGTCCCAAATGACATTCATTCATAGCTAACAGGTGACAAAGCCCATAACCTTAGGAGCGTTGGCGTAGGCTCAGCACCAACTTCAAAAGCTGGGAATTGCCAGGTTAGTCAGAATTTACTAGTGGTTAGAAAAAAAAGAGAAAATATTAAGATATCACCTGATGCAATCGACGCAGCACAATTCCCCTAACCTTTGTAGTATCCTATGTGGGAAGCATATGAAACAATCCCTAATGCTACATTTTATTTGGATTTCAAATGAGTCGCCTGTTACGAATCATGCCGTGAGCATGAGTTACTTCAGGTATATTCTTTTATTAATCACCAACCTGAAGGAGTGAAAAAAAAGAAAAGAAAAAGGAAATAATTGAAATTTTTTTTTGCAGAGCCAAAATATTGTATGGCGTATGTAAGCCAAGAAAAATCCGTATTTATTGCAAGAAATCTGTGCAAACATTTTTGCATGAAAAAAAATCACAGTTGCATTTAGAGAAACGGCGTCAACGAAGCAAGATATTACATATGTTACACGTATTTTTAATTAACAGTACCTGTTTTACACGTTTAAATGTTTTTTTTATCTCAATTCATCCCTTTTTAATCAATATACATTTAAAATCTATTTCGATTAGTTACACTGAGAAAAAAGGTATCGACTTTTTAATTGTAATCAGTTCTCTAAGTTTCTCCCGTTTTGTTGTAAAAAATAGCCCGAAACGCTCTTTGAGAAGATTTTTACTGACGCCAGTCTAGGATATGAAAAAGCAGGCGACATTGTGCTGTAGCAATATTGTGTTAAGTGCACATAATGCTAACATTAACTTATAATCTTTTCGCGATCTTTCTAATTTAACAGAGAAATTTAATAAGCATTGTGTAAGACTTAGAGATGAACCGCTGTCCCTTGTTCAGACATGCACAACAATACTAAGAACAGAAGCAGAAGTGCGTGTTTCAGTGTAATATTTGTCCATGTAGGTTTTTCTGTAAAGACACCACAAAGCAACACAGAAACGCAGTCTGTATTTTAACTTTGAAGTACTGCAGAACCAGTCATTCATTTTATAATCAAAATATGAGCGAAAAGAAAAAACCAATTACTATGTAACGAGTTGTTTTGAGAAGATAAATATATTGATGCACTTAAGTACATTTGAAGACAAATCTCAAAAAGAATCCTTTCACGATAACAATGTAAATGTGCTTTCAAAGAGATATTCTTTACAGGATTTGAGTTAATGTTTAAAGTAGCTTTGGTTTAATACAAGTGTATCCCGTGTCATGTCCATTACGTCATATATGATACTGATCCTATTTATAGGTTGGTGCATATTCGTTCCCATACTACCCAGGAGCATTATATAGTGTACATGTATTACCTTTACGGTAGGGAAACACGATTCTTAGTTTCTCAGAGGTAAATCATGAATAATCGAGGAGAAACAAAGAATCATGATTTCTTTCTGCAAGGGCAATACATATTTTATTTTGCAAAACAAATAAACAAATCCATCAAAAACAATATCAAGATAGTGCACATGACCAGGATGACGCGCCTTTGTTGTCGTCTGCTAACGTCATTCGGAACTAAGTTGTGGTGACTTTTGCCGATTTTTCTAGAGAGGCTCCGAATAAGCGAAATATGATTGTGGAAACTTGAGCGAGTGAAGGCGACATGATGTTCTATCACCAAACGGGTTAATAAACAAAGGCAAAAAGAAAACTCAATGTTGACATTGTAAGCAAACAACAGAAAATAAGAAGGCATAAAATAAGCAAAATCTCTGCTATGGTCGCCAGGGTGAAAATTTCATACAGCATACAATGTATGTGGCCCCGTCATGGCATGCAACCCATCACGCCAGAGACAGCCCTGCGTGTAACCAATATAACCGGAAAAAAAACGTTAAACCAATTAAACATGGGGAAGTCTTAAGTGCAACTATCCAACCCTTTTAAAATTTGGCGTGTAATCCATGTAACCGTGGAAAGTCTGATACGTAACCTATCAAACCGGGAAAGTCTGGCATGTAACCAATGAAACTAGGGAATTCTGGTTGCTACCAATTTAACATTGGAAAGTGTCTTTGATACCAATTTAACTAGGATAGTGTGGCATGTAACCAATGAAACCAGAGAAAGTCGCGGTGTAATCCTTTAGTTAAAAGCGCGAAATAACACCGCCGCAAACATTAGCCTGTATACAGTATTTTTATCGATATTTGAAAGGACTGAAGTCCAAAGTATGCTTAATGCCCACAGGGCATGGTCATGGAACGGGTTTAAGTTGCTATCAATCTTCATTAGCAACATGTCTTATCAATCTATACTTACCAGGTTAGATATACGATGAAGAACACAGAAGACAGGAATCAATGCCATCGTTAAGTTTAACATTAAAAGCACTATGGACAGTTTCAATAACAAACAGATGTTTTGTAAAAGTGGTATATCTCAGCGTTTTCTTAAATAAGTTAAACATTGCGGAAGTGTTTTCGTTTTCATTTATTTCAGGTCTACATAAAAACACCATGCTTCATATATAATTGGTTTTGTAAAGTGCATGCTTGTGCAAACACGACCAGGAAAAGTATTAATGAACGTCACTCAGTGAAAGCAAATGTCATTTCAAAGTGTTTGAAACACTTATGTTTACGAACATTTATTTCAATAAAGTCACGTTTCCCTGATGACTTATGCATGTCAAACACGTTATTGTTTATAACAATTGTTATTTTAAGCGACAAAAATATAGGAACACTCTTTCGAAAGTGGTAGTGTTATAAGCGTCATATAGAATGAATGGAAAACTTGGGAGATAAGAAATGCTCAGATCAAAAAGCACACAGAACTGCTATCGTGGGATGTATTTGTTATTTTTACACACGTAAAACCTAGCAGTGCCAGATGATATCTAAGTGAACGACTGCCATCTTTGATTGTATCGTTGCGGTGTTCGTACTTAAAAGCCCCGTAAAAGGGCTTGTTTTCGTCGAATTAATTAGGACTTAATCGTGTTATTGACGTTCAATAATGGCGATTTGATGTCGTGAAAATGTAATAATCGTATTATGTTGTTCATCGGTTCGACCAGATTGAAATGCCCGATAGATCTTGGAAATCAAAGAGGAAGCTGTACCCACAGTGACATGTTTAACATGGTCGTGTCATTGCATAAGGCTTCATGTAGGCTATATCGGATGGGATCGTGCAGACTTGATACCCTAAATGTAAATGTCTGTTTCCTGTAGTTAATATCAAATGGATGTTAAATTGTAAACAACATATACTATTCACACATTCTTCTTAGATCTTTTATCAGCCCTGAGTCCTATATTTTAGAAATAAACAACAACTAGATGGTTAACTTCAACAGTATGATGGTATTTCTGAGAGCATTTCATTTTATTCTTCCTTCATATTGCAGTTAAGCTTTATTTCAGAAACGATGCCGACATGTTCGAATCGCTATTACTTGAACTCGCAATTTAGAAGACGATATCTCAATATTGATATTAATAGTCTGTTTCTTTGGGAGTTTCCATCACCGCAAGTTAAGATCAAATAAAGCCGGTGTTCACAAATAACGGTTTAAATGTAAAAGGGGAACTGCTCCGATGAGGTATCTTGTCCAGACACAATGTTACCACAAATGTCGCCGTAACAAATTGTCCATATGGACCAGTTTTAAAAAAAATCTGCTAACCATACTTGAAGCGGCAAGGATTTTCTGTTATTTCTTAATCAATTGAGAAAAGTGTGGACGACGAAGCTAATACTTCATCCAATGTGTCTAACATCCATCACATAAGGACAGGTCCAGGCGGCAGAGGCAAGCAACACAAACTTCGGATCTGTCTTATCAATGGTGGCAGCGACATAGGGCTACTCGCTGAATTATTATCAATTATATCAGCGACGAAGGCCGCTCCTCGCGGACGGAGTACTCTAAGTAAAATGTGGTATAGGGTAATATTGGAATCAATGACGGACTAGACTTATTTTAGGAATAGCATGGAGAATTTATTTGATTACAAATATGGATTACAAGTGGGATGAATTTCTCTTAATATAGTTATCTCACCTACAAAAGCATACAAACGCACACAAAAATAAACCCCCCATAACAGCATTACTCATACGTACTACTTAGGACAACTGCCCGTCAGATAAGACAACAGTGTGCAACTACATTGTGTTAAATGGTAAAAAAAAACATAAATAATTGAAACAAATCTTGCAGGTTTGCTTCACAACTTATGGACTTTGTCAGTATATTGAGATTCATTTTCTATATTGACAGGCAGGTTTTTTAGGCATCGGATGTGACCAGGAAATGTAGGTACTATGTGGTACTTGATGTGACAAGTAAGTATTCTGCCGCACCGGTTGGACAAGTAAATGTAGATATTTTGTAGCAGCGGATGTGACAAGTAAATGTAGGTATTCTGTCGCACCGAATGTGACTGGTAGATTAAGGTAAAGTTTAAGCTGTGCAATTCCAGATAATGTACATCTAAGACGAGGAAGCGACAATTTATTGTGTTCAAAAGAAACGTATTGTACATGTAGTACTATACATCAGGTGACGGTTGGCATATCATCGCTCTTACAGAAAGTAAGCCGGTTGAAACTGTGCCAAAATGGTAGTACATTTGTATGTCCTCTTACCATTTGTAGTGATATATTGTACATTTTGTAGAATGACTGCTGTTTTGTGATGAACCTTTCCGAACAAGATATTTTATCTGCAGTCACTATCTCCTTGTTTACGAGGTCAAACAGAGGCTCTCTAAAATGTTTGTAACAAATCGTTACTGTAAACTATATGACATTCACTCACAGCTGCGACCACCTCGGTTTGAAAAGTAGGCATGAAATTAGAACCTTGACATGACACGTGTTTGTGGTTTTAATTATCGATATGTATGCCTGCTGAGGGTTATCATATGGCTTCTGATTAGTTGACCCCACATTGACACCCTTAAATCAGAGTTTAACCAAAGAAACTACTCGAAACGTACGACTTCTGTCCCTCCTCTACCAGCTTAAATGATTAGCTTTCCATGCAAAGAGATATATTTACAGATTAAACAAGTACATGTTGTGACATCTGCTTTTTGTTTTGTGGACATTAATTGCAATTTGGAGCAAGAAAAATAGAACAAATACGTATATGACAGATATATCTAACAAAAACGCATCATTAGCCATACAGCTAAGTTTAACAAATTGTTTACTTAGAAGTTTATTTACAGTGTTGCTTCGTCCAAATATATCTGAAATTATCAACAAAATGTAAATTAATACTAAATTTACCATATGTTGAGATAATTTATGATTTCAAAAATGTAGATAGTATTTTTCTTCTACGATTTAGAATTGTTTTTCACTGAAAATGATAATCATGCCTGTGAATATTTGTGCCAGCAACATACCAAATTTTAATGATTAAATGACTATTTCCAAAGTATAGTGAATACGATGATTTCCAAACAGCGATCTACTGTATATTGGAAAAACATACTTCAATCACTGAATGTTACTCGGGGTTTGGTTTGAATTTATTTTGTTTAACGTCCTATTCCAGCTATATAAGGTCATTTAAAGACGTGCCAACATGTGTTTTACGTATGCGTGAATGTGTGTGTGCACTGGAGGTGATATGTTGGTGTGTTTGTTTGCTTGCGAAATCACGATCTGATGCCGACTAAAGAGTGCTACCTCATTCATAGCATTCCAACCGGTCACATTATACTGACAACAGGTGCACAAGTTGTTGCTACTACTCTAAATGCTGAACGTTAAGCAGAAAATTACAACTACCGTTTTAAGGACTTTAGTATGCATGGTGATAACACCCATCGCCTTCCTAACTTTGGCGAAATTTCAACACTAAGGCCAAATGTGATGTATTGCCAAGGAAGGCGTTAGGAAACAAAAAAAGTTTTTAGAAAGCAGAAAGAAATACAAAATAAAAAAAAATTAAAGGGGGATTTATTTTGGCCATTACAATATTCAACGTGTTACATTGTGCGTACTTTTAGAATGAGTCATAAAATATCGATTTTGTCAACTCTGCGGGGTAAATTCAATAAATGGACTCATAACAAAATAAACTTTACGACCAGGAAATGTGTGGGGGATAATTTCCTAAATTTCATTTTGAAAGGTTGAATCTCACAATAGCACTCATGTATGTTTGAGCGAAGATGCTGTAATTGAAATATGTACCGTTTTCTTTAATGGGTGATGTAAACCATGAAATTACACGTAGACGTGAAGCTAATCAAACTGAAGAAATATATAACTCTATTCCGTCATCAAATCTAATTTATCCTTTTTTGGCATGAACACGTTTATCGGTTCCCGCGATTCTATTTCCTGGTGTCTGTCGGAAGTTTTGCGTATAATATCCTCAAGTATACCCCTACAGGAAACAAACAATCCTATTTACTCTGGAGGTCAAGTAGATGCGCCAAAACCTTCTCGCAAACTAAAATGCAAAAGAGCGTTGTTGATGACCGTGTAATTGAAAATGATAGACTGCGCACGGTAGCTAGTCTTAAATCTGTCACGAAATGATGAGTATAATTTAGAGGTTCGTAGTCCACAATGCAGTGTGTACATGTCTCCGCTCTACGTCGTTATTAAGGAAGCAGAAAGGTTAAAACGAAAATTGGTCTATTTGATTTTGTACGTGCGTGAAAATAACATCCGAAAAATCGTTAACCGTGATACGAAAGTTATAGCTGCAAATCTCTAAATAGTAACCTTTGGGTGCTTTCTTAGAAAAGGCTCAGACAGGGTTATATGGAGATGAGTTCCTAAGTAGAAACCAAGTAAAGGAAAGATATATATTCCAAATGTCCCCGTACCTATAGGTAGCTTACAGTTTGTAAATACTGTAGAATCATTTATTTTCGTAGGGTTAAACTTTCTTGGTTTTCATATACTAGCCTGTTTCAAGGACATTATATTTCGCTGATTTCTGATTTTCCCCCTATCCATATCATACAAAATTGATGTTTTCGTCGGGATTTAATTTCGTGGATTTTTGTTATCCACGAAATAAACGAAATTTAATGTCCCACGAAAATTTATGATTTTACAGTATATGCCTTCATTTGGCGTGATGGATATCAAAGATAATAACTAACAATACACAACAAAAATATATATAACAATTCAAGTACAGAATATATATTAGATATCCTTTTACTTCCATTTTTAATATTTTGAACGTAGTGAAAGTCCATGTTTTGTAAACGTTATATTCTCTTGAGAGTCAATTTAACCCGATTTGTTTTACTGAATTCAATTGGAATAGGACTGTACATGTATAAAGCCAAGGTAGTGGGATACCTACATTCACTGATAATCCGTTCAGGTTCAGGGAAATAAGAGGCCTGCTGTAACCCACTGCATGATGGTTAGAGGCATACCCTAATGGGGCCCTTGCAGAATCGGGAGATTTCCTCTATGTCTTCCACGAAAAGGAATATAGAAGAGACCAAAATTGATGTTTTGCCCCCATTGCAACACTTTGTCTTTTCCTATCCTTCCTGTCTTCTTTATTTCCTATCTACTTTCTCTTTCTCACTGGGCATCCGCCCTCATATGACACTGGCTGATGCGAGGAAATTAAACCCAAAACAAAACATATATTGTTCCTTCATACATTGCAATATAGTAAATGGTGCTTTAGTCAAATAAAGCCTTATTTGTATAAATTTCGTTTGTTTTTTAATAAACAAATTGACATAATAAAATCATCTTGCTTTTAGGACTATGATGCATGTGGTCTAATTTTGAGAATTGTTGTTGACATATAAAATGTTGGACTTGCATGCATAATAAAATATGACTCTGCATATTACACCTGGTTGTAACCAGACCACTTTAAGAGCAGTGATTGCACTGACGCTAATTGACCAATTAGTATTCGGTAGCCGAATAAATTGTGCCTAAATATGCATATTGTTCAAAGCGTGTGACATGCTATTATGTGCATATCGAATTCGACTGAATTCGATCCATTCGTTTGAGTATTCTACACAAACGCCCATTTAGTATGAAAGTGTTTGTGAAAGCTGAGAATTATTAAAGAACTCCAGTAGCTCCAGGGATGCTCAAGTATGCGTATTTTTTGTAGAATTGTTGAGGCGAGTCGTGAGTATTTTTTTCAAAACTTTGATGAATCCCATTACAAAAATATAGAGTGGATTCTAATAACGTTGGTTGGTCCCTAAAAACAGCATGATCCACGACTCAAATATCTGAATACGAAAAAGTACTGAACATGCCCAGGGTATATTTATATAAGATGTAAAAAAAACAGAGCCTTAACTGCCAACTTTCCTATCAATTGCAATTAACCATGTAATGATAAACTGTAAGAGAGAAATACTTTGAAATCAGATAGTGTCATGGGGCTCAAATTGCGTGGTTTCTCGACAAAACAACATTTCGTGGGTACATGAATTCGTGGATGATGAGTACCCACTCAAAAGGGAAATTTGCGTTTTGTCAAACTAATTTAATTACCTCATTGACTTATGAACTGTTTGATGAAGATTACCCACGAAATCAACAAAATTAAAAAGACCACGAAAATTAGTGATTTTCCAGTAAAACATTTCACTGTGTAAGAATCAAAGTCATTCTGTAATATGTCAATCGGTAACCAATTTAGTGATGCTAAAAGAAAGGTTTGAGCTATTCCAGCAATTTTGTTTTGTAAATGTTCGTCAGGATCATAAACATATAATAACGCTTTTGTTTACTGAGCACTGACAAATCTGGAATTAACATCTCGAGATGCGTCAAACGAATCACAGAACATCAATCAAGATGATGGTGTTATAAACAATGAGAAAATGTATTTAATTCTTTACGTAGTTAACTTGGATGTGCCAAATACCTACATCATCTATATTTATATACCAAGGGTGATCCACGAAAACAATTAACAAATTTGTAAAGGGACACATCCCATCGCTGCATGTCTATCAGGGTATGTAAATTAATACAACATACACAGTGTTACCCCGGGACCAACAGGAGACAAATGCAATAAAGACAAAAAATTAAATATTCATAATATTACGTACAGGAGAATGCGTGGTGGTAATACGATATTGTTCCTATGGTAATTCGTAATGTAGATACCGTGTAGATATGTATCTGTGCCTGTTATTGACACGTTGTTGACACGTTGTTGACACGAACCTTCGCAGTAAACCATGATAAAATATCAGATTCTAAACAGTTTGATTGAAATTCATAAAATTGAAAGGGCGAAATAGTGAAATATGTATCCAAACGGAATAATAGATGAATCAGTTTGGAGGACATCAATAGAGATAGCCACACCGGAATAATTTTAGCTAGTTAGGAATGTGTTAACCTACAATAAATTATCTTATATATATGTATTCGATCGGGGGCATATTACTCAAAGTATGATCAACTTGGCATTTTTGTCAATTGATCGTTTTGGATTTCTTTCCAAAATATAAGGAATTGTGTAAGAAAAACTGGTCACAAACGAATTTAGGATAATAATTTTAAACAAGAAACAAAAAGTAACGGTACAAAAAAACAGTCTTCTGTACAAATATATGTTCATTAAAAGGATTGGAAAAAATTACGGCCAGATCGGGGGTTCAACCCGGCACCTCCGTACTCTAGACGGACGCTCTAACCTATCGACCAATCGGGTCGCCGGCAATCGACCCTGTCCAGATCCGCTTTATTCCTCTCCATTTTGTTCTATCAGGTTCGGATATCCCCTTGCCAAATGTACACCCAGTACTTTAACGAGGTGATCGACACAGGCACCACTTAAACAGGATAGGAAAAATGCACAGAAATATCCCGAATACACAGACGCTCTACCAATTGAGCTACCTAGTCGCCGGGGATCTACCCAACTAAGATTTGCTACATTTATAAAACTGATTTATTGAACTGTAAGATCACAAAAAGCACGAGACACTTAAAACCATGATGGACGCTAAAATTCAATTGCCATAAATCAAGGTATGATGATGACAATGAAATATTCACGGTAGCCTTGTCTTTTTGTTTTACCTTTATAAGTGTCTCCGTATTAATATTTTCTTATCCCTAAATTTGTCAGCATTATTTCACATTAACTAAAATAATTAGAACTACGGCGTTCTTTAAACTTTGGTGTTGTCCCGAGAGCTTCTGTGGTAGCACGCAAATTGTGTGAATGCCGTCGTGGTTTGATAACAGAAGAGCCACCACATCGTACAATTAAGATCCTTCGAGTTTAAACGAAACAAATTACTTTTCGTGTCTTATCACAAGCAGAGGCGTATACGTGTATATGTTTTCTTTTCTTCATTAATTTAAATTAACCAATAATTAAATGATTATTATAGTATCAACACCATGGAAGGGTCATAAAACAATATAAATTACAATTGCTATATTATCTGAAAGCTTTATGACCGTACATTCTATTACGATAATTCGTTTCGTTACACTGATGCCATCCTAGCTTTGTAGTAAAGAGTCAAATTACAAATCACGAATTCGGAATATTTACTTCCTATTTTTTTCTCCTTAATCTTAGTATATATCTTGCATATACGATCAGTTTACTTGTAAATTTGAACCTGCAATGGAAACTTGGAATGAAGAAAAGCTGTTGACCCTCGTTTGCACGGCACCTTTGTCATTACGTAAGGCATTTACTCAATGTAATACTTAATTTTCTGAGTAGGTGTGCAAACAATTGGTAGCTGACTACAACAAATGCGCTTCATAAGGAGTCTGAGTTTTTTAAAACAATTAATTCCTTGGTTTTTGTTTAAGACACACCCTATATTCCACCATATCTGATAACACGTCTCAAACATCTAAGTATATTACATTGATTCAATCATCTAAGCACATTGACAAAATTGTAAAATGTTTCCTATAACAAAAGGTTAACCCTCTGTTAAGTGCTGTATATCACTCCTTACCTAAACCTAGAAATTGCAAACACAACCTGGAAGGTGGAAACTCCTTCCCATTATTTGATGCAGTGTAGGCTCTTTAACCAAGCTGTAGAATGAACGCCATAGGTACTTTAAATATTAATTTAAACCCTGAACGGTTATTTTATTGTGACCCAAATCTGTCTCAAGATGATAACATACTTATATTTGACAAGGTACAAAGGTACATTTTAGAGTCGGGTAGATTCTAGGTGCTAGTTGGGATCTGTTCATGCTATCTTCATTACTGTTTCCTTTCTTCTATCATACCTACCTATGATTCTTTTTAGTTTTGGTTTATCACATAAAAATGTCAGTATTATCACAAACTGCTAAATTAAACAATTTATGTGTATTAATCAACTGTTTGTTGAAGTACTTTTTAATGTAATTACATTTCTTGTTGCCAGATCCTATTAATATTCCTATTAACCTCTGTACTTACTTTATATGACGTATGGAAATAAAATATTGTTTAAACCAAATACAACTGAAAATGTCTGCAACAACATCGGGCGACAATGTGTTCGTGACCACTTCTAAAATATCAATTTCTGTGTCTTATGAAGCTGAATTTCTCAATTCACACAATAAGAAAACTTGATGTTGATTATTTCACATTTAATTATAATAATGTTTATGATGTGATATTTTAGTCTTTTAACACAACAGTTCACAAACTGTTCAATCCCTTGTGAAGATTTAAGCCGAAATCCTTCGATCGAGAGTGACGGATTTATTATAACAACACTTCAGATAATTACTCTTTGATCCTCTAGGTCGTGAAATTGAAAAACAAACTAAATGTCCTCTTTGTAATATCAGATACCGACTGTATAGATAAATATTTTAGAAAACCCCATAGTCAAACTCTATGACAAACGTGACTAATGCTATACGGCAAGTGTCAGCTTTTCTACCCCCAGTAGTAACATACCGGTCTCCCCTCCATGCAGTGTTAACATGTCACGTTAATTCGCTATGTCTGTTCCTGTGTTGATCTTATTGATAACCAGGATGGTTTTCCTGAGAGACCGAGATCTACTTCAACAAATTGACTACATGTACTTTCATCACGACCTTATCCAAATACAAGTTTACTATAATTGAATTTTTGTTAAGAATGTTTTACATTGCTGATGCCAACATGTTGCCTGCTTTTGATATGACACATCATGACTAGAGTGTAACGTGGTTTGGCTTACAGAGTTTAGCGTCCTTTTAACAGATAATGCCATCGTGTCTAAATGTGTGTAATACGTGTGTGTAGGTGTTGGAGACAGTATGTGAGTGTTTTTCATCCCCACTACCTCTCCGACCTATATGTTTTTGTATTCATCCACGCTTACTCTTCCGATCTACATGTTTTCTCATCCACCCTCACTTTTCCCACCTTCCTGTTTTCTCCTCCACGCTCACCTTCCATCTCTCTGTTTTTCTCCTCCACGCTTACTCTTCTGGCTTCCACTTTATCTCCTCCACGCTTACTCATCCGACCTATAAGCTTCCTGTTTTTCTCCTCCACTCCTACTATTCCAACCTTCCAGTTTTGTTCCTCCACGCTTACTATTTCGACTCGTCTACTTTTGTCATCAATATGTATGGGAGTTATTATCGTTAGTTTTATTTTTATTCACTGTTCTTTTCGATATTATCTTATATTTACTGATTAAACATATTAAGATTTTGACTCAATAAGACAATAAATACTGCATACCAGTAAATTCTTGCCCAGTCACACTTTCGCCCTTCTAGGGTAAAACACATTTTCCAGTAGTTTGGTTTGGTTTGGTTTGGTTTGGTTTAGTATTGTTAAACGTCCTATCAACAGCTATGGTCATTTAAGGACGGCCTCTCCTGTGTACAAGATGCATGCGTGTAGTGTATGCGTGTGTGTTTTGGGAGGCTGCTATATGTTCGTGTTTGTCTCCTTGTGATAGCGCGGAACTGATGCCGACTTTATAGTGCTACCT
>JAUMHH010107754.1:0-21467 GCA_032359455.1 Chlamys rubida
GGTTCATTGGTGGGATTATAGACCTTTACATGGTGTTCTAGGAGTGGTTCAATGGTGGGATTATAGACCTTTACATAGTGTTCTAGGACTTCGGGGATCAAACCCTGGCCATCTGCATGGAAGGTTGGAGTGTTAATAACTCGAATAAATCCAAGTGGCTCGCTAAATTGAAAAATTCTTAGACTCGTTTCATAAAATCTCATATGCAATGGAAACTCATGTAAGATCCTATATTTACATGATGTTCTAGGAGTGGGTCAATGGATCTCTTTAGAACATGTCATGAATAGATTATGTTTTATAGCTGAGGTATTGCTCAGGAAAGTTGATATGGAAGACCTGTACGTTTGATTAAAATGTGCTGATAATTGCATACCGGTATGTACAATCTTACACTGAAGACATATGGGTAAGATAAATCATGCCGGTATACACGCTATCTGCAATTGTCTTGAATATGTGATATGTTTTAGCTTAATTTAGTGAGGTGATAGTTAAAAAACAAAACAGTGTCTTAAAGTAGCAAATTTATTACTTAGTTGTATGGGAGTATATAGACAATCATGTATATTTTGCATGTATCTGTATTGTTAACTTTTGGTGTATTCCAGTATTGGGAGATGTCAGTAATTTTTAAATCATGTACAATAGCTAAGTACTTGATATTTCTATATTGAATATGCCAGTCACTTGCATGTTTGATAAAAAAAAATCTTTAAGCTAGATATTTCTTGGACTTTTCTCCAAGCCTTCACAGGTGTGTCGCTCATTTGACCTTTTGTGATTATTTGGTTGTCTAGCCAGAGGCTCTCTAATCCTCAGTAGAGCCTCGGGTTAGACTGATAATCACTGCTCAGGTTGGAGAATTCTCTGTCACCCACAAGGTAGGGAAGATTCTATTAATCAATGCAAGTTGATTGTCATTTGTATTCCCTTTGCTTATAACTTTTGTGAAAAAGTAAAGTGTGCAGTCCAACTAACACTTTGCATAAACACTTATTAAATACTAAAAATACTTATAAACAATTATAATAAAACATGACTTTTTTTCAGATGAGAACAAAATGCCAGAATCCGGAATATATGAACGACCTAAGACGTTCCGCAGTGGAACTACATTGCAGCCAAAATACTCCGTTCAGCATCGCTCTGATATCCTTCTGCTTGAACAGGTGTGTGTTAGATTGATGTTTACAATCATTATTAAACTAACTTGACAAAAAAAGAACATTTAATCAAATACTTAGCTTGTTTATTTAAAAAGAAAATAATTGTTTATAGTTGAAAATCATGCTTACCTGGTATTATATGTTTCATTTAAGACTGAGACTGTGAAAAATGCCCACAACACGTTGCAGCAAATCTTACTAGATTTGGAGAATGCTAAGACTGATGAGGAGATTGACCAGTTACGATCTGAGGCCCAGGCAGCGCGAGATAAAGGAGACTCGGCCATTCTAGTACTACAGGTGTGTGCAGGGACATGGCATAACAAATACCAAGCTAGGTCAAAACAGGTCTTTGTTTGCACTTAAATAAACCTTGCAGTTTAATTGATACAGTGTATATGATTACTTTGGTAGGTGAAACATTCTAGCATAATTTAAACAACATGCATAATTAAACCTATATCAATAAAGTGTTGATGATATAAATTATCAGTAGTCATGAATTAAGTAACTGTAAAACGACAACTCAAAAGTTACTACATTTAGCAAAAAATGATAAACAAAAACAAAATGTACGGAGTTAAGGCTTTACATTAAACTGTACAAATAAGTCTGAATTGATTAGGGTAGGTGACTAGGGATACTTTCCTCTGGTTTTATTGTACTGGGTTGATCTTATGTGGTGGTGCTTTGTTGTTTGTCATTCGTTAGTTCTTGCTTTAAATGACATCTTCTCCCAAACCTCTGAGTGGAATGCAACACTACTTACTTATCGTATTCCTAGCATCATTAGGCCATGGGGATCAAAATTATAAATGTACAATTCAAAGGGGCTGACACTTTTTGGGGTTGAGAAGCTTAGTAAAATTGGAAAAAGCAAACCAATCAATTTTCGATTATAATCGATCAACAGCCTTTCACTAATTGTAATACATACTAACATCCTTAGCCCATGGGGATAAAATGTAATAAAAAGTTAAGAGGCATACCCTCTTGGGGGCTGCCTCCCCAAAATACTGATTTCAAATGGACTTTGGAAATAACCAGGTGTGTGATTCAAGGCCTTGAGCCTTTTGTTACGGTTTAGTTTTTGTTCCTACTTATTATTTTGAAACTCCTGCAATATATTTTCAATAATGTGTATCAATAGGTAGACAAATCCTTATGATTTTAGCATGAATACATATACTGTACTAATTTATGGTTTACAGTCATTTATGACACCATTTGATATGTATTAAATGATAATTTTGTGAAATTGTCTTTCAGATTTTGTATAAAATTGACTCTGAGCTACATCATGCCAGAAAAGATCTTGAGATTGCCCTTGAACATGAAAATGGGGACATTATGGAGGCTCGTAAGCGGGTCATGTGGCTGGAGGATAGGATGGGAGCTCTCTGTGGGAAAGTCAGAATCAGGGTGAGTACCGTGACATATGGATAACGGTTTCAGGTATTTTCCCATAGACTGTAGATCGTTTTGTTGGAGTATCTTTACAGATGTATTTCCCATAGGCTGTTATAGATTGATGACTCCACTGTGTTGGAATACTTTATATATCTATTTCCCATAGACTGTAATAAGTTGATGATTCCACTGTGTTGGAATACTTTATATATCTATTTCCCATAGACTGTAATAAGTTGATGATTCCACTGTATTTGAATATCTTGACATATGTATTTTCCATAGACTGTAATATGTTGATGACTTACACCTGTTTCATTTCCCATAGGCTGTAATGCACTGGTATCATTTTTCCTTTGCTATTACTATAGCAGATAATTTGCACAGTTTAAGTCAGTTTTCCTGCAAATTCATTATCAGAATGATTGAAATATACATACCGTCTGAGGAATACCAGACATGTTATAACTGTAGAAATATTGGATCTGTGAATCAACATTTCTACTGCCATACTTCATTTCACTTCTAATGAAGATATAGAAAATTAATATTATTTGGTACAACAGGGTCAACCTGCCAGACCAAACAGAAATAGAGGATCTGAGGAAAGGGGTGGAACAACATTCAGGTCTGGTATGTCAGATAATGATGACATGAGTGATGGCGATGAAGTGTTTATGGGAAGACGTATGTTACCGCCTATCCAGTCACGACTCCCAGACTCGGAGGATGAGAGTAGAGGACATGGTTACTCATCCTTCAGCGAGTCAGAGGACTACAGACAGATGCAGCAGCAACGTGGAGGACTCATGGACACACCCTCCTCAGCCTCCTCTATCACTCAAAATAGGGGTATCTACAAACAGGGAGGTCTGGGCACAGAGACCGAGGAGGAATCAGAAAGTGAGGCCCCACCCCCAGACCAGGGTGTGGCCAGTCAGAGTGAAGGAGGATCAGAGGCCAATGATCAACTCGGTGAACTACCAACCATGTTTCAAAAAGATAAACGGGAGTTCACACCCCGCTCTGCAGACCAGTCACAACCTACCTTGGCAGTAGGTGACGAGGAAGAGGTGAGTAGATATGTTTTGTTTTTCATTTCTAGCTAACCTAGGCCAGAGGACTGGTGAGCTTATGCCATGGCACAGCATCCATTGTCTGTTCATCTACATGTTAAAACCAAACTCCTCCTAAACAAATGAAAATATTTCAAGGAAATTTGGTATGATCCTTGGAAACAAATAATCAAACCTTTATAAAAAGTTATGGTCCCCATGATGGCTGATGGAAAGGGCCCAATAGGGGAAATTGTGGGATTTCAGTTGTCAAAAGACTACTTCAACTGAGGGCTCATTATCTCTACATATCGTTGTTCATTGACTGTATATTTTTATGCCCCCGCCATAAAATGGGGGGGGCATATAGTGTTACCCATGTCCGTCCCGTCCCGGCCCGATTCAATGTAAACACTTAGCAACTTCATTCTTTGACAGATTTTGGTTAAACTTTATAAAAAGGTCAAGTATGAGTATACGTCAGGCATCGTTGTGTTTCAGGGTTCCAAGGTCAAGGCCAAGGTCACGGTTGCTATATAGGTGGCATTCATGTCTTACAGACATTTTCTAGTTTTCTTATGTATTAATTTGTGTTTAGTTCAGATGTGGCCTTTAAACACTAGTCAAGGTCAAAGTTAAGCATTGTCTATAATAATTGAAATCATTAAAGAATATTCTTTCCAAGTTGCATAAGGTGCATGGTTCAGATATTTGACCATTACTTCCCCGAGTATGTTTTTAATATGTGGTGTGCTACTTTCTTATTGTTATCAATTATGTAAATGGATCCCAGGGTATGTTGGAGTAAAAAAAGGAATGAATAAATAAATAAATATAAAGATCAATAAACAAATAAAGATCATAGGGTCTGGAGCCATAACACTTGGGTATTTTATGCAGACCAGCTGAATGTTGTCTGCTTCATCAACCAAACCTGTGGTATAGTTTTTGTTGATTTTTTAATTTTAGAGATTTCACGGCATTTATCAATGTTTCAGTCCTGATACAGGAGAATACTTCATTTTCTGTATGACTTGGACACTTATCATGGCCTTTCTTTCTGATTGGATAATATCCTCCTAGAAAGTAACATATATGTTGCTGTAATATAAGACAGAAAATCGGAAGGGATGTTTTCAGATCTTCTGTTGTTTATCTGTAAAAAAAAGAAAATTTGCTGAACGTTTTATTAATTTATAAATATGAATTTGAATTTTAGATATTTCATTGAAACTATTAATGTTTGTTTTTATGGGATGTGATTGGGCAAGTGATACAGATAAGTAAGATACAATCCTAGCATAGGAGAATATTTCATTTTCTGTATGACTTGGACACTTATCATGGCCTTTCTTTCTGATTGGATATTATCCTCCATAAAAGTGTAATGGAAGTTGGAAAGGGGAAAAAAAAAAAAAAGGTTTTATTATTTTATAAAAAGAAATGAGATAAATGTTGCAACGTCAAACAAATAAGCAATGAAACATCCTTTACCTTGGGACCTATACATGTATATCAAATGCTACTTGAAGCAAGATGCTGTCTTGCTGAATGCTGATCCAAAAAGAGGAAATATTTGCAATTTGTTTTTCTAATGAGAATATTTTTAATATTTAATGGAGAAGTACAGGTCCTCTGGGCATCTTGTTTAATATTGTCTTTTTGGGTTGATACATTGAAAGTTCTGGAAATTTTGGAATTTTAATGTTTTCTGTTTCTGTTAGAACATCTTGTAATATGTTTTTTTATTGATTGTTAATTTTTGATATTTCACGGAAACTGTCAATGTGAGTTTTGTGTGAAGTGATTGAACAATTAATACAGATAAGTAAGTTACAGTCCTGACATAGGAGAATGCTTCATTTTCTGTATGACTTGGACACTTATCATGGCCTTTCTTTCTGATTGGATAATGCCCTCCAAAGAGTGCAATGGAAGTTGGAAGGATAGTTTTCAGACCTTCTGTTGTATATCTGGGAAAAAAAGAAAATTAAGTAAAGATTTTATTAATTTATAAATACGTTACCCAGGTACTATTCACTAAACAGAAAGTTTAACTATTTAAATTGAACCTGGAAAAAAAAAATACAATGATACTGTTAATAAATCTACATAAAATACATTTACCTGTGAAAAAAAAGGAAATTAAATAAATGTTGTGATTATGTGAATCTCAAACAAATTAGCAATGAAACGTCCTTAATCCTTGGGACCTTTAAACCAAATGCTACTTAAAGCAAAATGCTGCCTTGCTGAATGCTGATCCCAAAAAAGAAAATATTTGCATTTTATGTTCTAATGAGAATATTTTGAATATTAAATGAAGTACAGGTTCTCTAGGCATCTTGTTTAATATTGTCTTTTTGGGTTGATACATTGAAATTTCTTTTCTGGCAAATGTGATTTCTTTTTGAAATTTTGGAATTTTAATGTTTTCTGTTTCATTCATAAAGTCTTGTAATGGACTTTTTTGTCTGAAATTGCTTTTCTGGCAGATGTGACTTCTTTTTGAAGTTTTGGAATTTTAATTTTTTCTGTTTCAGTCAACAGGATTATCGTGGGTAATGAGTTTTATGTTAACCTACTAGTTATGATAAGTAAGGGGTTGTAGGTTAACTTACAAGATTATAATGGGTAAGGGTTTGTAGGTTAACCTACTTCATTATGTTGGGTAAGGGAGTTGTCGGTTAACCTACTATGTTATGGTGAATAAGGAGTTGTAGATTAACCAACTTGGTTATAGTGGGTGAGGGAGTTGTAGGTAAACCTACTGGGTTATTGTAGGTAAGGGGTTGTCGGTTAACCTACTTGGTTATTGTAGGTAAGGGGTTGTCGGTTAACTTACTGGGTTTTGGTAGGTAAGGGGTTGTGGGTTAACTTACAGGATTGTAATGGGTAATGTGTTGTAAATTAATCTACTGAGTTATGGTGTGTAAGGGTTTGTAGGTTAACCTACAAGGTTATGGTGGTTAAGGGGTTGTAGGTTAGCCTACTTGGTTTTGGTTGGTAATGGGTTGTAGGTTAACCTTGGTAATGGTGGTCACATAGGTCGTCATAATTTATACACTGAAAGAAAGTTAACACATAGGTCGTCATAATTTATACACTAAAAGAAAGAAAATTAATACATAGGTCGTCATAATTTATACACCGAAAGAAAATTAATAGGGTTAGGGTTAGGGTTAGGGTTTACATACTGGGTTATGGTTGGTAAGGGGTTGTAGGTAAACCTACTGAGTTATGGTTGGTAAGGGGTTGTAAGTTTACCTACTGGGTTATGGTAGGTAAAGGGTTGTAGGTAAACCTACTGAGTTATGGTTGGTAAGGGGTTTTAGGTTTACATACTAGGTTATGGTGGGTAAGGGGTTGTAGGTAAACCTACTGAGTTATGGTTGGTAAGGGGTTTTAGGTTTACATACTGGGTTATGGTGGGTAAGGGGTTTTAGGTTTACATACTGGGTTATGGTGGGTAAGGGGTTGTAGGTAAACGTACTGAGTCATTGTTGGTAAGGGGTTTTAGGTTTACCTACTGGGTTATGGTAGGTAAAGGGTTGTAGGTAAACATACTGAGTTATGGTTGGTAAGGGGTTTCAACCTACTGGATTATGGTAGGTAAACGGTTGTAAACAATTATACTGAAGATATCGTTCGTAAAGGAGTTTGAACTCCATAGGTCGTCATAATTTATACACTAAAAGAAAGAAAATTAATACATAGGTCGTCATAATATCAGTGTTATTGCGTTTATTTGGTAGGAGATTCTGGGAGGCATCACGTCCGTATTAGCTTTTCAAATACTAAAACAAAACAAAAAAAAACAAAAAAACAAAACAGTAAAATTTATACACATGATCTTTCATGTTTCAGTAAATTTTAAAACAAAATGAATGATATCAATGTCATTGCATGGACTCGACATAAGTTCTTGGAAGGCATCACGTCCGTATTAGCCTTTGCAAATACTAAAAAACACAGTAAAATTTCTAAACATGATCTTTCATGTTTCAATCAATTTTAAAACAAAATGAATATCAATGTCATTGCATGGACTCGACATAAGGTTCTGGAAGGCATCACGTCCGTATTAGCTTTTGCAAAGACATTTAGTAAACAAAAACAGTAAAATTTCTATTCAATATCCAGGGCATCGCATGAAATCTTGATCCATGCTACTGGTCATTATAGACGAAATAGAGAGCGCTGATTCTTCTAGCATGCTCTTCTTGCTGAGTTTTTTCTTCTCATTTTTTAGCCTGGTCATTAGGTATTTCTCGAAATCCCCCGTTTCTCCCGGATTAAAATTGTCGGGCCAAATCCGTTCTTCGATCCCCTCATTGATTAGTTGTTTAACAAGCGGTGCGTGCAGTTTGATGCCTTTGTTCTCATGGAGAATATTGGCCTTTGATTTAACAAAAGCGCGTTGTATGTCATTTAACATGTCGTGGGATGCAAGACGATCCCTCTTGTAGAAGGGTCTCATTAGTTTCTGCAGAGTGTCGGAGTTTTTGAATGAGAATATTTTGAATATTAAATGGAGAAGTACAGGTCCTCTGGGCATCTTGTTTAATATTGTCTTTTTGGGTTGATACATTGAAAGATCTTTTCTGGCTGATGTAATTTCTTTTTTTGTAAGTTTTGGAATTTTATTGTTTTTTGTTCCATTTATTTTTCCCTTTAATGTAACTGTAGCAGGTTGGGTATTTCTTTAGTCCCCTAGGTCTCTTGTTCGTCAGTACTATCTTGTGTCTTGTCTTACATTTACATATTGGCATCTTTTGATATGTAACAATAACAAAACAACATTAAGGTAAAAGTGGCATTCCAATGCAGGTGTAATAAACACATCTTAAGATAAAGATGATCTGATGGAAAGACTGATATCCTTACAAGTGTGGGATAAGAAAATCTCAAATTTGATCTCACCAGAGATTTTCCCATCAAGTAAAGGTTTGATTAATTTATAAATACGTTACCCAGGTACTGTTCACTAAACAGAAAGTTTAACTATTTAAATCGAACCTAAAAAAAATAAAATAATATATGATTTTATATAAAAAATGTTACTGTTTGATAAATAGATAAGTTATACTATATAACGTGAAACAATCTTCCATACTGTCGAGCATTAAATGTAAGCTCACCTACCTCAGTTGTAACCATATCTGGTACATCCTTGGGCCAGTGTTGTATAAATAGAAGGTGTTTCCCTCCAGGGGGCAAAGAGAATGGCCAAGTAGGGGAAAATATAAGTAAATCTTAAAACTCCTAGCTAGATAGATTTCAACTTACTTTAATTAGTGTTGATCATCTTTGTAAAAACCATAGCAGCTCAGCTTTTCCTCTAGTCCCTTAGGTCTGTTGTCTTTTGGGTTGATACATAGAAAGTTCTTTTCTGGCTGATGGAATTTCTTGTTTTATAAGTTTTGGAATTTTAATATTTTCTGTTCCATTTATTTATCCCTTTGATGTAACTGTAGCCGGTTGGGTATTTCTTAAGTCCCCTAGGTATCTTGTTTGTCAGTACTGTCTTGTGTCTTGTCTTACATTTACATATTGGCATCTTTTGATATGTAACAATAGCAAAACAACATCAAGGTAAAAGTGGCATTTCAATACAGGTTTTATAAACACGTCTTAACTTTTTTTTAATGACTGAGGTTGCAAAAGAGGTGTGATTATCTTCAGATATAAAGATGACAAAAAACAGTGACATTGAGATATAAATACATGCATGTATAACAAAATCTTGGCTACAGCATAGAAAATTGATCTCATATTGAGTGTTGAACAGAAAAACTTCAAACTTGGTCTCACATGAGATTTTCCTGTCCTTCCAACCCTTTGGCCATGAGTATACCTGTGTGTTGCAGTACTTTCCCAGTGCATCTCTGAAAGCTTACATCATCATAGCACTTGACTCGGTATCAACTTTCATGGCCTACTTGATCAAAAATGTGAGGATGTCATGACTGCTTCACAAGACCCATCAGCTTGTTGGGGTACAGGGCTACCAAGTTATGTAAATGAATGACCTTGACCTACTTTCAAGGCGAGAGGAGTCATGTATTTTAAAAAGGCTGATAAGGCCATGCATATTGCCCCGCAGCTCGTAGGGTTAAAGACTGCACCGCACTGCCTGGGCTTTTAAAGTTTATTTATTTATTAGAAGGGCTTCTGAAAAGCGATATATTTGTCCTGTAGTTTTCTGGTATGAAAAGCTATTACATTTTTGGCAATAAGCTGATCTTGACCCGCTTAAAATTTTCTGAAGTCATATATACAAAATCTTGTTTTATAACAGGTGAGCGATTCAGGTTCTGTGGGCCACTTGTTTTAACGTTACCATTCTTCATGATGTGTGTATGCCATAGTACAAACACCAGAAAATGAATTGTGTGATTATTCCCCTAATTGTATATGTAAAGCACAAGTCAGTGATTTTTAAAGAATGTTATTTTCAAATGATATGATATTTTTGCATGATTCAACAAAATTTGTTTTTTCGGGAGACCTATTGTGATGTATGTAGAAAATATGTATTTGCTTATTCAGTGGCCATGCTTTGCAAACTTATTCTGTGATAATAATGTTTGCATAAGCCACTTTAATTGATGTGAATGTGGTTAGATAGTTTGTCTTTGTGATAGTAAAATATCTCGAATGAAAGAAAGAGGTAAATATATCAGCATTACCATTATAATGGTATTACTGCTTCATGAGTTTTTAAGAAAGAGTGTGAGTTGCTAGAGTAAAAACCATAGGGTTGGATCAAAATAAGTTTTTTCGTTGTTGACCCTTTCGTTTAAAAAAGGAACATTTTTAATTACCATTGTCAATGTTAAGTATTCCAAAATAAAATATGAAATTAAAGAACTGTTCTTCTCTGTATTGAAATATATGCTTATAGTACACACACACACACACACACACACACCCTTTCTCAGTTGAGAGGGAAACGCATAATAAAAACCAGCTCATGAAGGAAATGAGTCGGAACATAGCTTCATAGGCTTAATAAGACTAACACTTTCAGAAAAAGAAAGAACGTATCAATTCCCCCAAAATGATAGATACTATTTAAAGTGCAACTGTACAATACATTCATTAATACGTATAGAACTGTTCTGAAATTAAAAAAAAATATGCTGATATTTACTTTGTGTCCTACTGTTATTACCCATATGTGTATCCGCTATATTGGTAGTGTCAACATTAATTACACTGAACTTGGCTCATTTACATCAGACCGAGAATTTCACTCTCAATGTAATTTTGTTAACATTTATATCAGTAACTCGCGTTGTAATGAGCTGCCTGTTAGCAAAACGGCAAAAGAAGATGAGGCCGCAATTTACAAAAGTAAGTATATGTACAGCATGGTCAAAGCACAGAGAAAATCTAAACTTAAAGTCGATAACAGCTGACACCAAAACTAAAGGAAATACAACATATACCGCTACATAGAACCGTAGGCGAAATCGATGCTCTGGAAAGGGGAAGCGTTTTCTACAGCCGGCATTATGTATTCTGTCAAACTGAACCAAGTATTTAAAAATAGACACACGCAAGTATAAATATTTTGTTGTCAACCGAAATTACCGTTCATGATGTCTCCTTTTTTTGGTATCCCCTCAGTTTCTAATGGTCCTGTCGTATCTAACTGTTGGTGCAGAGGTATATCTGTTTGTTACCCCCTTACTGCCATTATCTGTGAAATAAAATACGGTTACATTGAGTATCATCTTGCTTTGCATTTGACGTAATAATGACCAAAAAATCAGTCTCTAAAACAGTTATTTTCAATTTATATGCGTTAACACCTGTAATTCGTCTCCTGATTAGGTTTCGAAAATCAATAATTTCCTGTTTCCCTAACCTCGTCAGACATAACCTTTCTCTTTATCAGATCCATAACTACTCGTGCTTCACCTTTTCTTCACTGGCAGCCTGCTGAAATACAGACTGGGCCAACAGCAGAAAAACGGCCAAAATGTACAATAAAAAAATCATCGTATTAAAAATAAATGTTTGATATGAAATGACAGAAATGTTCCGTATAATTAACCCTACCTAAGTTGTTGAAAGTGTTTGTACCAGATGACTAAGCACTGTTATAAATCAACAGCATCAATGCAATACAAATATATCTTTTAAAGATGATGTCATCTCTACACCCGAAAGATAATTTGTCTGGTTATGTAACGTTTGTCCTTGAAACCACAGGAAACTGGAGTGAAATATAAGTCGTGATTCAATGGAACCATTGTGACTTAATTTTGAAAGAGTACACGCGTTTAAAATATTGAGCCACGACCACTGTGAGATAATTCTGAAAGAGAACGCGCGTCTAAAACATTGAGCCGCGGCACACTCGCGACTTTGGTTTAGTTGACATTGATATCGGTTTCCGAAATTGAAGTCAAGCAATATAATATGCTTTCAGAAACGCGATGGTTGAGATAAAAGTTAATGATAACATTGAACGGGACGTTTGCTGCTTGCACAATAACACACGATCCATATTATGAGGATGGCTGTAAATCAAATTATTCCTTTCCCCAAAAAATCGTTTTCTTCTTACTAGACATGCACGATGAATCATGTATCGTTAAACATTAAACATTCTTACAGACTAACGTAAAATGCTCTAGTGCCATATAAAAGACTGATAGTGTTATGCAGGCGTACCATTGTACCTAGGACAAAGCTTCTTTATGGCTTAATACCCACTGGAATCATTAAAACGTATTACTAGAAGTGCATGTTATGAGATTCAAAAGCAATACCTTCGGGAAAAATAGCACGAAATTGACATGTAAACAGATAATGTCGAGGGAAGAACTTAAGTTGATTTCATTTAATGTGCTTAAGCCAATAAAACTTGGTATGAAAGAGGTTAGTAGGACATATATGACGACTCTGTTTATACAAATAAAAATTAAGCTCATCGTTCACTCTTTTAAAAGCGAAAACTGTAAGTAGTTTATTCTTGCGGTAAGATAATCCCACAAATTTAACACAACTACGAATATTTGTGGCCCTTCAATTAGCATCTAGCAACTTTTGAAACCGCAAATTCAACGCTGCAATATTTCCCAAACATAAACTCGGCAATAACACCATGTGAAATCGGAGAGTATGAATCATATACAGAAAAAGAAATAGTAGCTCATGTAATCTTCTCTCTCCAAGATATACAATCAGTCATCTTTGATTTTCTTCTTTCAAACCTTAAAAGATAAAGCTTCATCATAGTCATTTACACAAATATTGGTGGCCAAACAAGACGGAACTCTGAATGGGTCAGCATTTCCTGACCAAACGTAGCTCTGGTCTTGATATCTCCGGTCAGACGCAGGAACCTATGTCGCCAGAAATACGTGAAAACAAGTCTGTAACATATGACATACGGACATCCCCTTGTTGAAAAATTGGTAACGAGAAACGTCTTTTTTCGTATATCGAAACCTCTCTGGTGTAAAAAAATACAAATTACTTAAGGTTATTTATAAGTGAAAAAGGCGTATCTACCTAGAATATCATGACGAGGAAGACATGGAGCAGCTAGTTAACTGCGACATATTAACGCCATTAGTTATATGTTAATACTGAGGAAATGACAGTAGGTAAGATCAATTTGAATTTTCACATTTTTAACCTCTAGCATCACGATGAGTACTAGAAAGACGAAACAGCTGTGTGATGCAGTGTAATTCATTTTGGCATACTGTATGTGTTACCTATTTTTAAATCGACTTTCCTGGCCAATCAACACAGAATATACATTTCGCAAAAACAAAATAGCGATAGAATAATAATAACAATAATTGATATACTGTAGGTAAAATCTTCAATGGTATTCCCAAATAACGTCTTCTTCGTCACAATGTTGGAATTGAATAATAAATACTGGGAGGGTGAAATCAAATAATGAGAGTTTGCAGACAATTATTGAGTTTTGTGTTTTGGATGCAAAAGGAAAAGCTCTAATCCTATTTACTAAATATCTTCGGTACGATCTCCAGGCCTCTTGAATATAAAGCTGGAAGCTTGTCCAATGCGCTACCAGTCATGCTATTTGATATATTGATACTGCAACATTAATGGCAATACTTACAATATGTTCTAACGTTAACAACCGTACACTTGACTAATAGTTTAAATTACTTGTGATTTATATTAACGCCATATCAACCCCAATGTAGATGATATTGAGAAACTCATTCATAGATTGTAACCCTCTCAACATTTCAGAATCCTGTATCTCCCTTATGATAATGGACCTCCTTTGTCCGGTTGTATGTTATCTTCTGTATGTAATAGAGCTTCAACTCTCTGGACTACTCCATTCGTAGAGACAGATATTTATTTTCGTGTCCGTACGATCGCAAAATAAAATATATCAAAAATCATATTCAAACGACTTTTACACCAGCCGTCATTGAATTAGAACAAATAAATCATACTTAGATCACTATATTTTTCATATTTTTTATTTTACAACAACTTAATTCAACTTAAACAAATTACTCTTGTTAGCACAGGTGTTAGCGCGCGGGGTCTTAATGTGGGAGGAAACCGGAGTACCCGGAGAAAACCCCCATGATCGGGCATGTGACCCCATATATTTCCATGTCCGTTGGGGAATCGAACCCCGGCCGTCCTTGGTGAAAGGCGAGTGTGTTATCCATTGCACCACTCACACATTTAGATGTTAGCATTTAACTAGGTAGGAGGGTACGCATTTCACATTGATAAAAGTGCCCGATAAAGATGTTTGTGTATAAGGCCTAAATACTCCAGGTAAATATCACAAAAGAAAGCCTAGACCCATTCAGCTGTTTTATACGAATCATTAAGAATGAGCGAACATCGCCACGCGACACATTTGATGTATTCGTGCTAATACACGTGACCAGAAGCTCGAGGCGGATATGATCACTGCACCTGCCGTTTACGTGAAATATTATTTTTTCTGAATACACCTGTTTCCCAAAATTTGTATAGGTAACTCATAACGCTGTCGCTAAAAAAAAATTATTCATCTGAACGACGTCACTTAAAGTTATCCACCATTAATTTCTTACCTTTCAGCGTTTCTGAAGCGATATTAAACTTACATGAATTTGGATACTAAGATTTATTTTTGCTTATTGATAACAAGTATAAATGTATATATAACAATTGATTATTATTGTTCAAAACTTTTTCAAAAAGTCTGTTAAAATTGCCCTGAGTAATATCGAATAAATATACTGTAAATATTATTTAAAAAAACGATATTGACAACTGACATTTTTTCAACCAGTATCGGACCTGGTAATTGGTTACATGAGAACTACGACGTATTTATTACCTAGATTAAATCCAGATGAAAGGGTTGTTTCCATTATGACTGAGTGGTAGTGGGTGATCAGGTACACGTGGCTCAGGATAGCATAGACAAGGTCCAGTGATGATAAAAACATTTAACCACACTTCATGTGTCAAACAAGCACGTGACCACCGAACTCGCACGTGCCGGGTGACTGCGACAGCTAACGACATAAAGTCAATCACACGTAGTATATGATAGAGCTGCACAAACGACTCCGAGAACATTTAGGTAAAACGGCGTTAAAGGATTTAATTACACTATTTTTGTGGACTGGTGAAGTAAAGACAACACGAGTGCTGTACAGAATGTGCCATGTGAAAGAATGTAGTGTAGTATTTAAAAAACAATAAATGTAAATGATGTAGATATGATAGATGTCGTAAACACGACTGAATTAATGTGGAACAGGTGTTGTTTTTAAATATACTTTTTGCTGCGACACAGCCACGAGTACTATCTGTTACGAGGAGGCGTCTTCGAAAGTGTCGTTAAAGCGACTCATTCACTGAGTGTAGCTGACCCGTTAAAAATGTATGGTTGATATTCACGTTATGTCAGAATTTGATTGTTTCAATACACACAGTAAAATATCTATAGAATATCAGATTTCGTATCAAAATCAGTTTTTACAGTTAACTATATATTGTAGTTATACGTATTATTGTGTATTACGTTAATTAATCCGGGTAATTTATTCCATAATATTGAAGAAGAAAAAACAACAAGCGTCCACTTTACACATAATGTCATTTAACGAAAGACAAATATATTCATCGTTAACGTTTATTATTGTATATTTCATAAATATTTGTTATAGATGTCAAAACATAGAAACATTGAACATGCATGCTGTGCCTTTAATGGAGAAAAAGACAAGGTGTCGACCGACAGCAGACGACATCACCAGTCCTGTGATTGCTCCCTGGCCCGGCAGATGTTCTCACAAAGGCGGGCCTACGCCGGCGCAGGCTATTATAAAGTTAGACAGCTGGTCTGTTACAAAATTTCCTCACCCGAACGTTTAAACCACACAAAGACTCCCGTAATTCAGCCAAATATTTCCCGGTTAAGTTTTGCTCCCTTCACTCACGTTCCGGTTCATCTGGCAAACGTCTGCGGAGACCTGACCACAATGTTCCCGTCTTGACCATTGTCTAGCGGTGGTGTCACTAGTGTCCGGGATGTTTGTTGGTCAGTGATCTAAACTCCTAGTTAATCTGGAGATATGGATTTGGGATGATGTGTTACATTACTGTTATCAGTCGACTAGTTGTATCAGTGTTGTTTCTTGCACACTCAAGTCACTGTCAAGGTAAGTTACCCACTAAATACAGATAACTATAGAATAAGATACCTATTAAATACCTGTTAGATATTAATCACAATGTATAGCAGATACGGAATACGTTATTCTATCGTGCCATCCTGTCATCACGAATTCTTTGCATACTAAATTGATTTTAAATACTTGATTTGTGAAATTTAACAGACATGTATTGGAGAAGATATATGCATACAACAATCTACTATTATAGTAAGTGTCTCGTAAATCTATGTAATTGATAAACGTCTTTATGTTATTATCTTGATTGTGATAAACATTAAATACACGTTAAGATATTATTATCAAGCATTCTCTTACAGAGTTATAAATATTATATAAAGAAATAAACTTACTCCATTTAGGTCGAACGATGATTTCCTTTCGATTAAATTCACATTCATGACTTATTATTCAGTATCCACATTAAAAATAAAGTTATAAACATTATGTAAACATTCAAACCTACTTCATGTAGACTATTGATTAAATTCACATTGATACTCCATTTTCCAGTATTTATTCACAGAGTTTTATAAACATTTTGTAAACAAATAAACCTGCTCTATGTAGGCAGGACGACGATTTACTTCTGGTAGACAACCCATCTTGTCACTCAACTTCATGTAGGATTATAGGTGAGTGGTAGGTATAAACATTAATATTTGTTTAGGTTGATATTTTCTTTGAGCTCAACCTGATCAATATGACCGTATATACATATAGATACGTTGCAGCATCACATACAAGCTTCCTTAGTACTTACTCTCAGAGCTTACTTAGTACTTACTCAGAGCTCACTTAGTACTTTAATGATAATTAATTACATCATACTGGCATGCATTTGTAAGTATCGATATCAAGTTTTAACCATATTTTTTCTGATCGCATTACTTGCTCCTCACTCGATCATCACCTCGTTTTTTGTCTACTGTATATACGAAAAATCTACATGTTACCTACGTTTGTTAATACAAAAAAACAAAAACAAAAATACAATGATGTATCGTCTATGAAACGATTATTCGATACAGTCTCTGTGCAATTAATATATGACTATTTACACTCTATTGATCTTTACAATAAAATATGATATATTGTGCAGCCAATTTGTTCGATATTGATGTATTTCTTTAATCCTTACATAGTTTAAGCTAATAAGTTTTGGATTGATGTGTTTATTTTCGTGAATGTCGATGGGCCATTAAACAATACAAAAACAAAACAAAACAAAAACTATTACCTTATAAGTTGATATTTTACTATCAATTTTATTTCAAACGTAACGTACGTGTACTTTTTAAATTTACATTCATATATACATGTGATATACCTTAGGTGTTACTTACTGTAGGTTACATATCATCACTGATTTACAATGTAATGCCTACATTGCTGACTTGAATGTTTCTAACCAAGTCATAGTATAGGCAATACATAAAAATCATTTATAGATAAATTATATAACATCCTATATTTGTTTAAACATGTGATATGTGATTTTGAAAATGCTATCTTTGTGAGTTTCATAAATGAGTGAGGTTGTGAAACAAAATTAATACTGCTTTTCAAAGTTTCATATTGTGATAAAAGACTTTTTTATGTTAATTGTGTTTTTAAACACGTCTAGTTTTTCTTTTTGTTATATAAGAGGTTTTTAGTAGTTCTTTAGCTATTTATAATCAGAAAACGGGATATATCTAATACAGACACAACAGACAACTGATTATATATCACGTATACCATGATTTTGCATCCATATACAATGATTTGTAAACATCATTATAAGTTACATGTGTATAAGAGATCGTTAACGAGTTACCATAAAATTATATATTTATGACACGAACCCCAAGAAAAGGATTATAAACATACAGTTTACTTTTTCTAACACTGTAAAATGTTAAATTTTGTCACAAGATTACGTACATAATAGAGATAAAACTTTCTTGTTTTTTCAACTTTTGCTTTTCATAGCAAATACAGGTTGTATAGAAAATTAATGTTCTGGTGTTATATATTTACAATAAGGCAGACCATATAAATTAGCTCACAACCATAGTTGTGTATAGTCTTCACTTCAATAGTAAAAGCATTCATACTTAAGTAATCGTTTGAGCTATACATTATGAAGCTATACCCAATACTCCCTATTATCGAACATAAACTTTGCACTTTTTCTGTAGATTATAAATTTTTCGTGGACATTTAGTTTAGCGGGCTGGTTTTTTGTGTGTTTTCACGTCTTCCCCATACTGTATGTCTGGAGTAGATGTCGTATCAATTATGATGGTTTTGTTTCATGAACAATATATATTTTCATATTTTTGTGATGTCATTAAAACCATTATGCATTAAAAGGATAGTTGCTTGAAGGGAAGATCCGTATTAATTACTAGTAGATAGTAAAGATACATTTGCATAACACAGCTTATGACAATATTATTATCTCAATAGGGATGTTGATTCTGAAAATGTGATAATCATGTGGAAAGAAAATGAGAATTGAAAATTTGTAAAAATAAATTTCTGCCCCTGAACATTTGAGTAATGACACATTTTGGAACATACTTCTATTAGAAAAGACGTTGTATAGAATGAAATCCTTATTGTACAACAGCGCTACCGCCATCACCCGGTGAAATACACCCTATTCATTATAACACCAAGTCCCACTCAAATCGTTTGTCACTGATTCACCCCTTTCACCAATCCATGTAGCATAAAACATTTTATTGATGCTTTGTAGAAAGGGAAAGAATTCTGACCTGACACTGGAATGCATTCACTAATTGTTTCGATAAAGTAATAGTCCTTGTTATCTGTCGAACGTACAATGTAGAGTAAAATAATAATCATGGAACAAATTTTCTAGTCAGTTTGATTTTGACAAATAAATACGGCAGGTGCTGCATATTTCTCCTACCCGACTGAACTCCTGACCTCCGTAAAGTACAAGATAGTTCCCCTCGATGAATTTAACTGTCAACATACCTGTTGAACAATAGAAAACTCAACCCAGATGGTTGTTTGATTTTTTCCGCTGGTTTTCAGTCGTTCGCCCAGTTTTGTACCCCAAAGGAACTTGACATACTAAACACAAAGGTGTCGATGTCGTGACTTTTTCGTGACATTTCAAGTATTTTATTACTCTATATAAAAAAAAAAATATCGCCGGAAATAAGAGCCCCTAGGGGTTTGGAAGGGACAGCACTTCTTAAACGTAGAGTTTTTATGCACGATGATTTAGTTTAGGTTTCTTTAGTTTAAATAACATTTTATTTGTTTTAAATTATTTCTTTTAAAATGACAAACATCTATTCATAACTATAACAAAACGAATTCCAAAACAATGATACTGCTTACATAACTTCACGTTATTATGCAACAATATAAAAGTAAATGATATGCTTTGATATACATGTATACTAAAATAGTCGAACTAAAATCAATATTAGTCGGTATATGATACAGAAGAGTTTTTCATCAAACACTACATGCATTAAGTCAAGTGGATAGTTGGTAGCCACCTCCTCCATACCTGTGTACACAGGTGATTAGCAACGGTCGGCGACAGGTGAGAACACCTGACTAGGCAGATGACGGTGCCGTCCTCCTACAACACGCTAGCGTATTCCTGTCGAGTGATAAATATGTTAATTAAGTACAGGTGAAATCGCTAGTGAGCTACATATTTACAAGTTATTTCCATTTCAATATGATATATTTGTATTGTATTTTATGAGTATTTAAACTGAGTTCCCTACTCGAACATCGGCGGTGTGTAGTTGTATTGACTTTAACTTTTTATTGTGTACCTTTCATTTGAAAACATAACTATACAAAATTTTATATTTGTGGTAAAAAAAACCGAAAATAAATATCATCTTTGATAAATTAAAGTATTAATCAGTCACTCTACCATTGTTGAAAATATATCACTTAGGACAATATACCACAAGAGAAAGACACAAGATGTTTACAAACTATAGTATGTGACGTCATCAACAATAACATGAGGAAGAAGTTATGTTATATGTAGATTCAATATATGTTTCTTCCGAAATATAGGGAAGGTCTTCTTTACCTGGCAGTTTCACAATCTGTGTGATTCTATAAGACCCTTATACTTAGGTATACTGAGCCTCTTAATATTGAGCGAAAAGGTCATATCATGAATGTTTCTACACTGTAATCTATTTCCATATTCACATTATGTTATTTTATTTATTCTTCTTGTTAATACTCCAGATATGAAACACAAACCATTTGTAGCATCATTCAAATTGTAACATGACGGAGTGTACACACCGCGAAAACAGTTCCTTTGGCAGTTTCTCCTGCGGTCAGTATTATCTTCAGAGTGTTTGAAATTTGAAATATATCTAGGCTGTAATATTTCTTATTTGTATTTCAGGTGGACGTATTTTCGAATGTACGGACCAAAATGTTAACGGCAGTAGGAAAACATTGCACGTGCAGTGTTCAGGTAATAATGTGATTCGGATTAATGAGGCGATATACGGTCTAAATAAGCTCCAGTACTGTATGTACACCGTCGGGGACTGTATAGAGAACATCGACTTGGAAGACGAATGCTGTGGACGCCAGCAGTGTGACGTCACCATATGGAGGGTCTTCTCTGCCAAGTGTGGATACTACGTCACATTCTTCAGGCTTATATACGACTGTATACCGGGTAAGTTACCTTATACCTACATGTACGACTGTATACCGGGTAAGTTACCTTATACCTACATGTACGACTGTATACCAGGTAAGTTACCTTATACCAACATGTACCACATCATTCCTTGTAATTCACCTTATATCAACATATTAGAGAGTATTTCGGGTAAGTTACCCTATATCAAGTTATGAGACAGTATTTCGGGTAAGTTAACCTATACCTACATATATGACATAATTCCTTGTAATTCACCTTATATAACATATGAGACAGTATTTCGAGTAAGTTACCCTGCAGAATTAAGGATTTGCTTTGGTTTTCTCTATTTGGGGACACAAAAGCCACCAAAATAAATCTGTTGCACCCATTGCAATATATGGGATCTTAATCTTTCTTTCTACTTCTAACTACCTTTTATTTCCTAGCGCCTTGCTTGGCAACACCT
>JAUMHH010107865.1:0-21467 GCA_032359455.1 Chlamys rubida
GCTTATATTTCTAATATACATTAACATGAACAAAATTAACATAGCTTCAAATAGAAAATTTGATTTAAACATTTTTATCTATTATACAATCACGAACTAGCTTCACATCACAGGTTATATGTTGATTACTGATTTCAAAAGCCATTAACAATATCACTGATATCTCGATGAAATGCTGTTCAGTTTCTTATACCAGAAAGCATATATACAACTAGGAATAAGGGTACCTGGGTAATGTATGTTGTTTATAATAGTAACGTTTAAAACATGATAACACATACAATTCTGCAAAATGGTTCTTTAGGTTGGAAAAAGTTGGCATTACATTCGTCAGATTATTTTGTGAATACACCAACATTTGATTTTTAATAGATTTTCACAAAACAAAACAAGAGGACATTTATATACATCCCCTTCAATTAAGAATTGAACTGCATTTTGCGCAGTTATAAACCTATAATTCTTAAAAAGAATTACAGAAAAATCTCGAATAATGCGCGTTATTTCTTTGGTTATGTAGAGTTTCAGGGGTTTTGTAATTAGTCGCCTTTTTGGATTTTTTTTAATGTTTCTTAATCGAATCTCTTTTCAGTTAAATGAAAAAAACAAGACTCTTAAAATCTATGCTTAAAACACGCTTTTATTATAACTAATACTAATATAAAGTACAAAACACGACAAAGTTATGATCAGGATGGTCGGGTGGCGCAATTAAAAACACAAATTTTTGTGTAAAATTACAAAATAATTTGACGAATGTTATGCCAACTCTCCAGCCTAAAGAGCCATTTTGCAGAATTTTATGTTTGATTTTGTTTCTAATGTTACTAAGATAAAAACTTGTTTGAACTTTAAATGCCATTAGGCACACTCTTTGACCATATTAGTAACATTGACCTTGGCAATAGGTACATGCGAGAGGTACTTTATTCACGATGTTCATGAAATAATCTTCAACCAAAAACATATTACGGACACGGAAAACGGCATATTTGACCTTTCATCTCTGATAATGGCAATGCTATAATCAAAGCTAGGAATTTATCTGGGAATCATGGAATTATCTTAAACCGTCCAGATGCCTTGGTTCGGAGGTCAATATTCCCATACGGTATACTTCTGTATAGATTCCCTTTCCATAGAAGAAACTAACCTACACGTCCCCAGTGTTTCATTAGCTCTCGGAAATTCTATAGTTTTTTTTCCATTGGAAAGCATAGTTGAAGCTAAGGAAAACGTCCATTTTTCCTTAACTCCAATAAAGTTTTCCAATAATAGAAATACGTCAGAAGAAGTCTTAAGCTAGGGAACTTTCGTAAAACCCGAGCCAATTTCTCCTGCTTATGGAGTTTACATATCAATGTTTCATCGCTCCTGATCCTCCGGGTTGATGACCAATCGACTACAAAGCCAGTGTTTTGCCGTCAGCATCATGAAAGGACTTTCAACAAGGATTTAACTTTGTACATGATGATGTATTACGACTTGTTCGTGGTCGTCTGGAGGTTACATGCCCTTTCCGCCATCCTAGTGTTATATCAGGCTGTCAAACATCCTCAATACTCCAGGGGTTACGCCACTTTCGCTCTCAGCACTCCTGGAATATGTCAAAGCAAACTTGAAGGCACGCGACTAGCTATTTGAATGGTAACAAAACCTTACTAAAACGCAGGGCTGATACCTGTCATATGAAGATTACAGAGGAGCGACACTCGAATTCAAAGCAAGACAATTTTACCGTTTCACGACCTACAGATACTTCTGATGTACAATAAAGGACCAAACTAGTCTTCTCGTCTCATCCACAAGGTGGTGCACACTGAAACCTTCGATTTTGTCATGACATATTCCATGGGTGTAGAGAGCGAAAGTGAGCGTAACCCCTGGAGTGTAGAGGATGGCTGTCACGTGGTTTGTGTGTATGGGCATGGGAATATTCTGATTTGAGCTTCACGTTTCTTTGCGATGTTCTTTCCCGAACCCCGAATATTTTGCACTTTTTCTTATGTGTGGTATACTCACTTATGTTTTCTGATTTGTATTCGTATGTTTTACTCTGATGGTCTTTAGGGTACATCAGGATGTTGCAGAGAGTCTGGCGGGGTTTTATATCATCATGCTTCCTGTATGGTTGTTTCTGATATTCGTTTTACAGGGGATCACGTATTGGCTGTGTGTTCGATGTTTTGATTTACACTGTTTTTATATGTACATGTAGTTTTCTCGTGTTCATGCTGTCTTGTAACACGTCACAAAGTTCACCCTGGATAACCAATTAGGTCCTTTTGAATTCTACAGGATATTTGCGACACCTCAATAGCATCTGTTCAATCAGCTTTTAATAATGGCGATATTCTGATGTGGAGAATGATGAGGTGGGAACAAACTGTGTCCCTCTTCTGGCCGATTTGTTTTTGTTTTCATATGGAGCTGAATTTATTGATGAGCTCACCTGGACTGGTAACGAAAACCTAGCCAAGGCCTTCTAGTTCATATTCAGATATATTCACGATGTTATGTCATTCAAAAATAAGAGATTCATTGACTACATCGATCGTATATACCATCTAGAGCTTGAAATCAAGGACGCCATAGACTCTTTTACTTCAGCTGCTTTCCTCGATTTAACTTAAAACATTGCCAACAGGGACGGCTTACTACAAAGCTGTACGATAATCGGGACGATTTCAATTTTCCTATCGTGAACTTTCACTTCCTTGGTAGTAACATATATGCTTCCCCTACCTATGGTGTTTACATGTCGTCGTTGCATAGGTACTCAAGAGCTTGCTCCAAATATCATGACTTTTGTGATAGATGTTGACGGATAAACTCTTAACATATGGTTTCCATAGATGCAAGTTGATGAAGCCTATGGACAAGTTTTATGGTCGCTATCAGGATCCTACAGGCTATTTCTTTGTGTGATATGATGGTCGATGTTTTTGAATATGCTCAGTCACAACCTGAGTTCTCGATGTGAGAACGTTACATTACTTTGACCTACATTTACATGGCGGATATCATCAATGAAGCAGAAGACGCTTACCCTTTGGAAAAACTGGTTTTATTTTCCTTGTACTTTTTCAAGGGTCTCCATGTAAATCTCTTTTGTTCATAGTTTGCCCTTGTTTATCGATTTTGAGTTGGAATTATGGTTTTGTTGCGATTCGGTATTCTCTTGTTGGTTTTCATCGACATGTATGTAATATGTCTAGAGGATTAACTGTCTCCGTGACTGCTGTCTAAGAAAAGCCTTGGTTTTCACCGACATGTATGTAATATGTCTAGAGGATTAACTGTCTCCGTGACTGCTGTCTAAGAAAAGCCTTGGCGTTATTTCTGAACAGTTTCACACTAAGAAAACTGACTTGTGATTTTGATCTTCTTTGATTATTTGAAGCTTGCAAAAGATTTGACTGAATTCAATTGATAACCTTCTGTAAGTCTAAATAAAGCCACCAAGAGAAATAACTCAAGCGCAAAATCATTGTATAATTTCGAGGGTAGCATTTGACCTTAATAGCACGTTAAAGCGTATGTTTGCATAGTAATTGATATAAATAAAATACAAACACAATTTTTTTCACTGCATCCAGTTTATTTTTTAAAAGTGTTCAACCATACAAAATTCGCGACTGAGCAAACAATAATTATATATAATATAGGTCTTATTTTCGTTAACATTCGCAGTGTAAAGTATGTAGGACGGATCATTTGTAATATAACATCACAAAGCACAATGATGACGCGATAACAAGGAAATAATGGTGACACACAGTGCAAATACTGACAGGCAAAATATGCAAAGACCTACCGACGGATATATTAAATAACCTATAAGAGTATCACAGATATGCAATAGATATATATATAATTAACAGAAATATTTACAGTGCCAAAAAATATAGCATTACATGCTGGGGAAAAATTAACTTCTGCGGTTGGATATTGTGTATACTTACATTAAAATACAGAATTAAGTATATATGTTTACATTGTGCAATATTTGCTAATGCATGTGATGTAAAAAGGAAAATTTTCATAACAAAATTCTTATAAATATATTTATCAAAAGGTTCAAGGAATTGTTTTTTTTCCCAATATTTATAAGCAAGAGTAAGATCGAACTTTCAAAAAGAATTTGTATTCACTTGTTGATACAATAAATTTAAAATACATCCAAATCATGTAGAAAAAGAAAAATTTCATTAAAAATGTGTAAAACAAAGTGGAGCTCTATATTGCTTTAACGCACTATATAAAAAATCAAGATGTAAAATAGATCATGTTAACATGAATAGCACATAAGTTATTTTGTAACACTAACCTTCCATTTTGTTCTAGTGTGTTGAATCGAAATATATCTTAAACACCAGTTACGAAATATCAAAATGGTTGGAAAATGTACAATACATGGTGTATCATCTCCTATAATGTTATCACAGCTGTATGTAACCACACCATTATTATTATAATACTGATCAAAACACACGAATATGTGGACAGAATCATCACCCAACGGTAATTATATACAGGAATATAAATAGTAATATGTGCAATACTGATCCAAGACAAATCCAACAGACAAGAGTTCTGTTCTTGGACAACAACGCTGTTGTGTGTACAGTATACACATGGTTTATCCAAGACATAAACATTGATTTCTTATTGAAAGACAAAGTTAGTACATTCTGCACTCTGAATAGTAACAAGGTTTTATGATAATAGTGAAAGTATTAACCGTTAACAGTACCAACGTATGTTGCTTATCTTATTTACTGGTTTTGTTTATAAAGAAATCTTGCATAAACCATCCGATGATAAATAACATTGTTCAATTGAAATAACAATTCCATAATTCATAGTCCACTAAAGTTTATGGCAATTTAGACTGAAACAACACGTGGTGACATTGGGAATGTTTTGCGCATGCCCAGACACTTTTCGCGGTCGATGAACAAGCTGTTGTTCTTGATGGACAAGTCTTGTTCCAGACTGGCCTTGGTGCGCAGAAGCTGCTGAAGGGCGTTCTCGGCCATGCGCAGTTTGTTCTGCAAGTGATCCACAGTCACACCGATCTCGCCAACCTCTTCAACCAGCCTATTTGAAAGAAATAGATATTTTTTACCAATACAAAAATTAAAAGTGTCTTCTGAATTTCAAAGGAATAATACCATAGACAAACTGAACGCCATTGCTCAATCATATCTTCTTTTTACAACATTCAGCCATTGTTATTTGTAAAATGTTCAACTCTTGTTTTTTTCACAACATTTAACCATGTATAATGTTTGAAAGAATTTGATTGATAGATGAGAATATTGAGTGCATAAGAAAAGACCCGGACCCACTTTACGGTTTCAAGAGTGTCTCTCAACAACTTAATATATAAAGGATTCCCAGAGAGTTGATCGCGGACATCCCCAAAAGGGTTATATATAAAGGACTATAACTCTGCAACAGCTAAATTTTGCAATATTAAAATGCCTTCCTCCTATCGTTTCTAGAAATGTCATCTTCTATCTGTGCTCCTGTTTTGTAATGAAGCAATATCCCTTTATGTGAACGTATAAACGCCGAAATAGAAATAAACCTACCTGTGCTGTACTGGATCTCTGCAGAGTTCTACATTAGGTCTACGTATCCTGGTGTCCAGACGGGTGTGAGCCACCTGCATTGGAGCCTCCTTGTCCTGGATAGCCTTCTTCAGCAGCTCAATGTTCTTCTCCATGTCGAAGATCTCTTGGAGGACCTGCAAATTACAATGGTAAAAATTGTTTTTAATAATTCAAAAGTAGACAACTTAGTAAAGCATAACCAATTTGACCCGATATTCTTAAATTTCATTATCATTTATAAATAAAGATATCGGATTGTCTGCTTCCATGACCCTTATGCTGTGCTATTTAAGTAATATTGGATAGATGTGCACGTATACTAGTGAAAGTTTATATACTACAGAGTATCTATATTACCTTAGACAAATGGGTCTGGAGCCTGTTCCTAGCATCAGTGGACTCTCCAATGCGCTGGGTCAAGGCAACATTGACGGAGTTCCATTCCTGCCACATGTCGTTGGCACATGAGTTGAGCGCGCTTTCAATTTCGTTCCTCATCTGTTTGGAGGCAGCACGCTCGCTCTGAGAACGTTGGATGTTGTCGTTGCTAAATTTAGCCCATGTCTCGGGCACAGACACGCTAGAATAAAATTCACATCGTAATTAATGAGCAAGTAATATAAGCATATCCTTTACACCAATCTTTCGTGAAATTAAAGACAATTAGACAAATCCTATCTTTACTTAAACAATTTAAAATAACCTTTACAACAATTATTCACATTTTAGTTAAGTTAACACGAGTAAAAATGCAATATTAATATAATCCAACTCTCTCAAAAGTCTCTAACTCACGTGTTGTCAACTCTCTGTACGCCGTTGTGGTAAGCAATACCACGAGAAGAATTGCGCATTCCATGACAATTTTCATCCAAACTATTCGCTACAAATTTGTCAGCTGAATCGATCTCTAACTCATGTTGAGCTGCTCTGTCGAGACTATAAAAAATAAAAGAACATATTTAAAGTTGTACATTATTAGACATTAAAGAACATTAAAACTTACGTGTTATCAATAAGGCTCACTCAATTATGGGAGGCAAGACCTCTGGAGTTGTTACGCAATCCGTAACAATTTTCATCTAAATTAAGTGCAATACATGTATCTTTCTCTAGCTCGTGTTGAGCAGCTCTGTTTAGACTAAATGCATAAAACCCAAAATTATGAATCGTTTCAAGTGATGATAATGTAGGAATATCAGATATTTAGAAATATTGAGAAAAAATAGACTATTTTCTCTTTTATACGATGAAAGAAGTAAAAGACTCCAAACCTTGTTGTGATCAATAAGACCCATTTTCTATTCCAATATCTGAAACTGTATTTCATTGATAATATATTTTATTTGTTTTTCTCTCATATAACAACACAATATCTTATTACCCGAGTTGAACGTTGGCGCGCTCAATGGTGTTCCTCATCTTTTCTTGACAGCGTTTGATCAGATCCACCTCCTGTTAAAGTTGGAAAATGAAAGTTATTAACTAAATTGTCCTGTGGTCTGTTGACATAACCACTTAATACTGAACCACTCAATAATCGTCAATTTCTTACCTCTCTATGGAAATAACAAAATTAGTCTGCAATATTTAAGTCCATTAAATCTTATCCAATCACCTTTGATATTACAATTGTACTATTGGTATCAGGTGTTACTACCAAGTCGTAGCTCAATCACGCATTCATAAAATTAGAAGAAATCCTATTAAAGAGTATTAACTCACTAACATATTCCATGTAATCTTTCAATTAACTTTTTTCCTGCGAGAGTGTCATAATTTACGTCTCGTGTTAGTGTTAATGTCAATACCCATCCACCTTAACTTAAAAGCTTTACATTAGTACATTGTCACATTTGTTAGTATGTTACTACTATACTAGCTAAGAGTCGATCATTATTCGAGTCTTACCTCATCTATCGTAACTTAGACTAGTCACTAGTTTAAATCTTAGCTCATCCACATTCAGAATGTTATCTACTTAGATACGTGTCATTATTAAATTCAAAAGCGACCATATATACAACTTATTATCGTATTCCCCTTATACTGCCACCTTCCTTATATTAGCAAGCAAGTCTCTTTCAATCTTTACAGTCATCGCCCTTACTCCTAGAGCATTTACTTATTGCTCCTTGGTACCGGTATGTCTTACGTGATGAACATTGCACTGTCAACACTCTAGACAGGCATAAGTAAGTTCCATCTTGACAGTATTGCATCCTCACACAAGTTTTTAACCCATTCACTTGTCGTTTGTATTTTCCTAGCTACGTGCAGTTATAAGCCTATATGATTATCCTTACGTGTTCGCCTTCCTGATTCGCTGCGATATCGTATTTTAACACTTATAGGAATATATTGAAATTTTTGACTGGGTACTGCATAATAAGTTGTTGTTCCTTCCAAGATACGAATAATTAGAACAGTTTTTTACTCAATCACATTCATATTATGTCTTGCATATAATCATGAAATAGTGTATAATGTATCAGATTTAAGACATTTAACAAGTCAAACCGGAATCACAAAGGATATACCAATTCACTACAACTATCAACAGTAGTACATAATTAATTATACATGTGTTTCACGGTATGTGTCACTATAAGTCATAAATACAAGCCACTTTATCGTGCTTAACAACTTTATCGATTCACAATGGTCCAAAAGAATAGAAAATACTGAACAAATAATGTTGACATTGAAACAATATATTGGAGAGCATCTTTACTTAGTATAGTGAGTTTTACTAATCTACGCAATATGGTTCCTTTTACTTATCTTGTATTTCTTGAACACACAGAGGCTGGTTCTAAAGTAGGACCGTGTTCCATCAAAGAAATAATAATGTATTTATTTGAAATTTAAAATGTTTACCTTGATCAGTTCCTTCTCAGGAACATCATGCACCAAGTCGATGGCCTGTCTCTTCTCTCTGTGGTACAGACACTCTTGGGAAATGTGAAGAGGGTTTTCTGTTTCTTGCAGAGCCTTCTCCAACACTCGCTTTGCTTCTTGCAGGGCATTGATCTCGGTGATCATGTTGTCGGTCTCATGGTGGAGCTCTGTCTTCCAGAACTGTATATCCCCAATTCTCTCTCCTAACCTCTTGCCAACATCACTCTGGGTCCTCTTGGTTTTGTCGTCCGTTTCTCTACATAGACGAACTGTATCAAGACGAAGACGTTCGGCACTACTTCTTACTCGATCTGAAGCCATGTAGTTACTGTGGTTTGAACTATACCAATCATTAGGCGTGTAACGAGTATACAAGGCATTCCTAGCTGCAGCAAACACTGGTGGAACCTTAACATTGTCCAATTCTGACAGTTGATTTCTAGTTGACATCGGCTCTGGCATGCTTCTTGTTAATGCTGAGCTTGTGTTGACTCGGGCTGTTTGATAGTATGTGCTAGGCCGCCATGGTAGGGTGGTAAGGGATCTCCTGAGAGGTGATGGGGCGGGGTATGTATCATGGGCTTTATAGGAGGATTGCATTGTACTAATGCTTGGCAGGAATGTTTGCGCGTTGCTTCCTCCTAGCCGAGGACCAGTCATGTAAGTGGCTGTCTGGGTATGGCCCAGGTACTCCATCTTTGGGTGTTCTGAAATTAATCGAAAATAAACTGAAATTATATAATCGTTGTTTTATTGATAAACAATTAGTGCTACAATATCAACATGTCAATCGTTGTAACTATTGTATTTATGTGAAACTTCAAAAACAGAAATATATCGATAATGTCAACCTTATTAATAATATAAAATGGAAAGTTCAAACCCTCTGATCAGGAGTCATAGACATTTGAATCAATCAATCACTCAATCAATCAATCAATCAACGAGGATCACATAATAGAACAGAATCGTACTCTAGTTTCTATCCACTGCTTCATTATTTAATTGCACAAATAACGTCCAATTATAGATTATTGTATGCCTAATTTATAATGAAATTACAGAACTAATGCATGCCCCGATCAACACATACTTTTGGTATAAATGATCCCACGGTTACCTATTGTATGGTGACTAGTAATATTAATTTACATATTATGTTGAAATTAGCAAACTTAAATCCAATTGCAATACATTACTTGTAATTTTGCACATTCACGTCTTTCATATCAACAAAAGAACATAAAAGACACACTGCCATAACAAAACATCAATAATTCCGTGTGTTGTATGTGAGCAAGAATTTTCATTCCAATCACCATTATAGTATGACGTTACATCTTAATTTGACCATTAGTTCACGAAAGAAAGAAAACATTGAATATCATATGATTAATTCAAACCACTAATGTAAAACCACAATAGTAATTGTATACTATAAGCGAGCATAATCAGTCTCTCGTTAAATGAACTTGTAGTGCATTTTAAAACTTATATTATTGGAGTTCCTTTAATTAAAAGAGAATAATTTAGATATGAATGTACAATTTAACTCCTAAGTAGAAAACCATTCTGAAAAGTAGGAACCAGAGTAATTGAATACAACGTTTGTAGTATGTGTTAATGTGTCCTTATGGCGTACAGCAGCTGTTGAATTAGACATTGATTTGAATGAAATATTACTGATATAAACATGACATACCTAGAATGGTCCAGAGATCCTTTATAAACGTGATGTAGATCCTTCTAACGAATAAACTACCTTATATAATACCCCTTTGTAGTTTTATATTTAAATGCCACACTAACGCAGACTAGGGCAGTCTGTTTACAAATCCTATGGCTGCCTGGAGACACTAAGCAACGACGAAAGAGAAAGTGGATCAGTGCAGTATCGATCGATTATAGTCATTTGCCTATACACATGGCCATGGGTCATTTCACAGTCTGTCCAATTGTTTGATACAACAATTGTACTTAGCAAAGCGAACAAATGTTGAACTTACGATTAGTGATAATCCCCCAAATGAATTTAATCGACAAATCCTTTTTCAGCCAATTGAATACTTCAACACAGGTAAATACTTGCACTTCTCTTACCAACAAGCAGGCTATCTAGTAGCTACAATACACATGATTAGGTTTTTGTTTTCTTCCTGTCTGTCTGCCTGTCGAGTACTGATCACAGACCAGTGAATGATGTATCACTCTTGACGAGGATAATTTACGATATCATTAGTACTCTGTAATTATACTTTGCAAGCAGTTAGAATATATGGGACAGTCTGATCTACACACCAATAAACGATATTTCAACCATCTAAATTTGTTCAAACCGTATTGAGCTGACAGCAGAGTATATATATTCTAAGTCCTACAGTCAGATTGTTTCGAGATCTGATGGGGAGGTTTTATGCGTGTCCTGTGAGGAGTAGCAGATCATGTTAGGAGATAATTTGTTTAAACACTTAGATGACAGCAAATGCTTATGTTCTACTAGCCCGAGTTGCCTCTGGCCCATACACCAGACTTTAGACACTTTGACACCAGATTTCTATTGTCAAAATGTCTAAGTCTGGTGTCAGGACCAGGGGGAACTCGGGCTAGAGGTTCTAGCAATTTGTATTGGAAGAAGAACATTTTAGTGGTTCGATATCCGGTTAGCAGTCGATATTAGTGAAGGGACTTTTTTGTTCAATATATGGGAAAATTTTGTGGATTGTTACGTGTAACCAAATCTAAAGAAGAGGTTTTAGCAGTTAAATGTTGGTTCAAGTTCTTTTGGTAGACAGACTATGGTACTTTGCTACCTATTATTACGGAGAATTTTAACCGACAATGAGGCTTAAAATAGTTGTCTGTTGGGGATGTTTTAATGAACATTTTATGTCCAGTAGAGAATTTTTAACGGGTGATGAGGTTTATTTTTTACCAGTTAACTGTCTGGTTGTGTGCTTTAAACGGTTGATGCTGACGGAGAGCCTTTGTTTAAAGGTGTGCAGTGGGGAGTTTTAACCGATGATGTTGAGGGTTTTTGAGCAGTTATAGTCAATACTTATCTGGCGAAGAGGATTTAAGTTCTTTTAGATGTTGGTAATGGGGGAGAGGCTTTGTTTACTTTAGGGGAGTTTTTACTCAAATGTTGTCGAAGCTTGTTTTAACAGTTAAATATCTGGTGGGGAGTTTAGTGGTTGTTTTTTATGCGAGACATTGTTTACTTTAGAGGAGGTTTTTTAAATGATGTTGAGACTTGTTTTAACAGTTAGATAGGTAGGTTAAGATTAAGATTAAGAACCCTTCCCCAATACAGAGCTAAATTTTTCCTTCTCTTAACTTTAAATAAGTGGATAATTATTAATTATTATGTAATATATATAGTCTGTCATTTGTGCTGCATAAACCCAACTTCGTGACAAAATCTTCAATTAGTTGAAGGTGGTCACTATATGGTAGAACTAGAACTAGGTAGGTTCTAATGATTGATATTGGTGGAGGAGCTGTATTTGCTTCAATGCCGAGGCTTGTTTAACAGTTAGATATAAGTACCTCTGACACATGATTTGTTTGTTCAAAAGGTAGCTTAATCAGTGATAACTGTAATACTAATAGTGCAAATATTTTTTTGTGTATCTTTAAAATACCACCATTACAGTAACTGAGTTAAAACTTTCCGTATAACTACTTTAGCAGAATAAAATAACATGCAATTTTGTATCTTGTATACTGACCAAATTATTGGATGGTTTTTATACAACAAATATTTTTTTTCATTTTGTTCATTCAGTTTATAAATTATCTCATAGGCCTACTGTATATAGGCTAATCGTTGGTATCGTTCATTATTTCACCTATTAAACTTGTATTTATAACTAGGAACATTTGAAGTCTTCCATAATAAAAGACCTCTTAAATAATATTAAATCTGATATCTCATCAAGTTTTAGATATATCATAGAATAAGCTTAGACTAAAGCATTTCAGATATCTCTTAAAAAGATAAAGACATACTGTACGAGATGACAGCATACGGTATCATTAAGGTTTTATGTATGCTGATAACTCTAGGCCGCGATCTATAGTACGATATAATCTTCTTAAATTAATGTTGGGCCTGGTGACTATCTTAATTTCCAATAAAACAAAGTATTGCGTTCAGCTTTTAAACGGTATTTTACATCACGAAAAATATGCGGATTCTGTCTGAGATTCGGACCTTGTCGATATCCTTTTCCAACAGTCTTACCTTCATGCTTGTAAAGTTTCTTGCCATCTCCCACCGACAATTTGGCCGTAAGCAAGTTACAATCCATACCTTTTCTTAGAAATGAAACTAATCTACGAAATGTGACAAATACTTTAAATATTGGCGCCTATGCTAACTCTAAAGGTAATCAAGCTGGACGGAAATGAACTTCCCGAAATGCACTTTTACCTTTCCTCAACTCGTCGATAGGTGGCGTATAAAGGGACGTAATTCTAAATCAAAGATGGCTGACATTCCGGCCGATGCTCCAGAACGTAAGTCAAAATCTACAGATACTGGGTGTGACATGCAATAGTATTAAGTGTTAAGTTAGTTCAAGCCATTATGTGTGTACGTGATACCTAGCGCGGGGGAGAAATCACTTGTTTTGTGACCAAGATCGATATATTGTATGATCGTTACTGAGTTAAACTACGCACTGCAATACTAATTCAATGTACGATACGTTGTAAGTGAACCTGAAATGTTTACCCTAGATACCGCCCAGCTAACTTGGAATTTATCCAAATGTACACCTGAATGAATTAACATCGTGTTAGTGTACGGATACGTTTTTAAACATATCTTTTTGAAGAGCTTGAATATGATGTATTTAGGAGAAAAACAATGGACTTGAGCTCCTCCTTACACTCGAGTTTAGGCCTTACTGTAATATTTTATTCTGAGACACAGTTCTCACTAGAAGCAAGCAGCCCGATTCTCAGTCACCAGACTAGTCTGTGAAACAGGATACCTGCCTTTTAAATGTGATTATGTCGATATAACATTTTTTCTGCTGATATTGATTCCTGTAGCCTACAGTATAAGAAAGTGTATCTGTATCTACCTGTAAAAATGTCTCAAATATTATGTTGGGACCAGAGGTCTGAGGAACTTGGGTTAACTGTATTGTAGTGTATGTGAATTAAAATTTACAATACACTTGTATATATAATACCAATAGTTCATCAACAATATATAATTAGGTATAAGAAACGTCATGAAAATTCATAGACAGAAATAATAATATTTTAAAATTCTAGTCCCCACAAAAAAACAGAAATTTATACATAATTTTGCCACATTTCACATTTTGTTTAGGTGTTCCATAAACACTGCCTTTATACAGATCAAATGAATAAAATTCTTCTTAAAATATCTATGTTCAAATTTCATTTTTGTTTGAATTTTTTTTATTGACATCATATATATATTTTCACTATTCAGGGATTGAGTGTTTTTTGCACATACAAGTTTTATTTGTGTTTTCCTTGGATGAAGCAGCTAGTGCAAAAAAGCCCATGAAGTATGACTTGTGAAATTCTATGACTATATATATAGATCATGTGTGGAATATTATTTTCTATTTATTTTATATTGTTACCTGAAAATTACAGATTTACTTCTATCTGAAACTTTTGTTATGTGAGAGCTGTATTTTTATTTCAGACTGTCCAGGGACAGCTAGTGACGCTGCAGGAAAGGCAGCTGCCTGTCAAGGATGTCCTAATCAGAATGTCTGTTCTGTCTTACCCAAAGGACCAGATCCAGGTATTGCTTTAACCTTTTTATTGCAATATAAATAATTATAATAAAGTATTTGTTTGATCATGGTATAAAGTTGCACATATTTTAAATGATTTTTTTTGTTCATATGTTGAAAACTCTGCATAAGCATCTGGTAACCTTGTGAAAAAAAACCAAGTACTGTACACCACATCTGTATCTGGTAGATGAAATTATGACTATATCTTAAATTTTGGAAGCAGTGCATGGGAGGTAAATCTGTTTGTTTTGATCTTTTTTTTTTTTGCTGTTTTAGATATACAGTTGTATATATAATAAATTCTTGAAAGAAAACAGACATTTTTGTTGTTGTTTAAGCCTTTTTCACATAAGGTGTAAATAAGTAGAGATAACTTGTTCCTCTTCCTTTTGTGTTTTAAGCAATAAAATATAGAAATCAGACATTTTAAAACAGATTTTCAACTTACTATACCAATGTCATACTTTCTGAAATTTTAACATTTTAAATATTTTAAAATACACTTAGACATGTCACTTGCGATTTGGGCCATGCTGTCATAAATTATTCTCTCATATTGTTTGTAAAATATATAATCACTGAATAATTCATTTTAGCTTTTCATAATTAATATTTCATACATTTTTTGCAGCGGTTGCAGAAATAAAAGAAAGATTATCCTGCGTGAAGCACAAGATTGTTGTTTTATCCGGAAAAGGTGGAGTTGGTAAAAGTACCTTTACCGCTCACTTAGCCCATGGGTTAGCTACAGATCATACAAAACAGGTCAGTTGATGGTTTTATCTCTTCATAGTTTTGTTCTGTAATTTTCTACTTAAACAGTTTTAATTCTAATTTCACCGAAATTATTTAATAATGAAGGAATTGCATGAACCTGATGATTTTACTGTATCACCAAACTAAACACCGTTCAGAAATGCTGTGCATTATTTAGATCAAGAAATATGTTACGATCAATGACATCAGAACCAAAACGCAAACAAAATAAATATTTCAGAAATATTTAAATAAAATATCTTGGTTTTCATCATAGCTCTTCATTATTTAGAGCTTAATTAAACCCAGGGCTAATAATACCTTTTATTGATATATGTGTGAAGTGACAGAATACATCTGTCAATGTAACGAGTAGGTGAAGTTTTTATCAAAAAGTTGTTTTCCCTACACCCTTCATAATAGCAGGGTTCCTTCTTGTCTATTACATGTGTACCTTGTTTACAATCCTGTTTTTGTACATGGCTATTTACTAAAGATATTGATCTACCTTCTGTCAGTTTAAATAAGATTTCAAAAGAATTGTTGTCCTAGTGTAAATATATGTGTTGATAATCTTGTCAGGGTGTGAATCAGTGTTTTTGTGGACTTTTAAAGCTAAACCATCAAAAATGTTTTTTTTTATTTAATTGCCTGTCAACAACATTTCTAAAAAATAAAGCATCAAAAATTGAATTGTGTGCAATATTTTACTGATTTTTATGTCACCTTTAAGTTGATTAAGGATAGAATTTAAAATCTTATACCTCTTACAAGGATATCATAGTCATTGAGTAATAATAGAATTTTATTAAATTTTCTTTAGGAAACAGATTATTTGTCCTGGATGTGTGCCTTTGTGGGTCTTACCCACGTTTTGAGACCCCATTATATCACTTCCTAATTGAAGACTCATCTAAAAAAATCCTATTAAAGTCATTTTAACTTTAGAGACAATTTGTTGACAAATTATGGTAGAAATTTTAAAAAGTCTGCTATATTATCAAATAAATACTGTATATAGCTGTTCAAAGTAGTAGGGGAACATGTCTGAATTATCAAAACAAAATAAGTCTATATAAAGTATACAAATATACTTTACCAATTAGAATTCATCAAAAACAGATCACACCTTTAAGATAAGGGTTATGCATATTAATACATGTTGCTGTTTAAAAGGTAGTTGTAATTTCACGACTGTATGATTGAGTGTACACACTGCTGTCAAACTTAAGTGGCTGTCTTCACTTCATTATTTAATTAAAGTTTTCCCTGTTGGTATCCTACAAACTAGGGGAACACCATGTGAAACACAGTACCTCTGACAACTTTAATTATCTCATTGATAAAATATGATAATACCAACTGTTTTTGTACCTTAAAATTATTTCGTGTATTTCAAAAGAAAATATGATATATATATACATATTTAGTGTGGTGCTCATTCCGTTGCACAATATTAATGATAAATTGATATGTGAATTGCATAACATTCATATAAAAACAAACATCGACCCGTATGTGGTAACAATAATATTATATTGGCCCATTTACTCCTGCAGTGGTTGGTCTGGGTGAATTAGTCATGGCCAAAACACTAATGTGTTGTTTGCATTTTATGACCCTTTCATTTTGTGGTTAATGCATTCTATTGTTAAGTGGACCTTTTAGCTATCAAAGCACTAGGTGTGGCACCTTTAATCGAAAGTTTTCCTTTTATAATTACATGTGTATATGAATATACATTTTGAAAGTGACTAAGTTTAGCAGGATTTTAAAACATTCTTTATAGGATTGTCAGGTTACTAGATTTATGGACTGTTTGTTTACACATATGAAGTGCTGAATACACATTCTGTTTTGGGTTTAAGTTTCAAATGGATGACACCGTTCCTGATAATAACATTACATGCAACTATGTAGGTCTATATGTACTGTGAGAGTGTAGTCAGTCTTTGCGGGTCTACATGGGTCTATGTTTGATAATAGTCCAGTTAGTCTACATACATTAGTCTATACATTCATGGTGAGAGTTTTTTTAGTCTATGACGGTTATATTTTTTCAGTCTATGACGGTGAGAGTTTTTAATAGTCTATGACGGTGAGAATTTTTTTAGTCTATGACGGTGAGAATTTTTTAGTCAATGACAGTTAGTCATATGACAGTTTAGAAGTAATGTTTGAATCTGTGAGTCTACATGAGTCGAGTGAACTGTGAGAGACTAGTAAGTCTACATATACTGTGAGAGTCTATTTAGTCTACATGTGTCTATGTGTACACTACTGTGGGAGCCTGGTAAGTCTACATATACTGTGAGAGTCTATTTAGTCTACATGAGTCTATGTGTACTGTGAGAGTCTAGTTAGTCTACATGAGTCTATGTGTACTGTGAGAGTCTAGTTAATAAGAGTCTTGTCAGTCTTGGTGGGTCTTCATGTGATTTGAGAGTCTATTTAGCCTATGTGAGTCTGTGTACTGTGCCATTCTAGTTAGTGAGAGTCTAGTCAGTCTTAGTGGGTCTTCATGTGATGTGAGAGTCTAGTTAGTCATGAGAGTGAGTTGTACTGTTGGAGTCTGTGAGTCTATTTGAGTCTACATATATACTGTAATTAGAGCCTGTGTGAGTCTAAGCATTAATTCATTGTTACACATATAGTGGCCACTAAAGTTTAATGTATTTTCATCTATTGAGGGAAAAAAACTGGTAATGGAATGAATTGTTGTAGCTGAAATACTAGTAATGTAGTATATTGTCGATGACATGCTCTGTTGGGCAGGTGAAACTGTATATTGGCTATACATGGTTCTATAAATCTATAGTGTTAATGCTGGGTATTATAACAGAGTGTTTCAGGTACAAAGTAATAATACCTTGTGGGAGACTTAACACATCATTAGTCTGTATGGATACACAGTCTATACTAATGTACTCATTGTGATCGTAGGAATTATAGTAAATTGTTTATGACTCCATTAAATGAAATTAAGCTTTTATCACTTTGATTGCTGACGCAGGTAACTTATAATGCTACTAAGGAACTCACCACTTAGTGAAGATTCACATGTGATTGATCATATCTACCTTGTGTGGATTTGTGCACGGCAAGTGACAACTGGAAGAGCCTTCGTTTATTGATACCAGGGGCGTTGGTGTTTTAAATGTTTCACCCATGGGGGGGAAGGGGCTTAATTGTGTATGTAGTTGGACAGCGAGGGTTTAAACTGATCAATGCATGAGGAAAAGGCTCTGAGTGAATCAAGGTTACACATGGTGTGTCTGAAGAATTTACCTGTACTTATCAAAGGCAGGGCATCATGGGGAGAAGTTTTAACTTCCAGACTGAACGGTGGCTCAAACATTCTGTTAACTCTACAGATCGTATGTACGTGTTCCCAAGGGGTAGAATTTGACTAAATGTATTGTCTGTTGTGATCTATCAAACATTTTCTCTGCTAATTGCTTTTAACCTGAAGATCGATGATTTTGTGTATTCTCAAATTGTGAATCTAATTGCTGCTTTATATTCTGGAGGTTTCTACTTTTGAAGGTGATTGGGCCGTGTTGTCCAAACATTAGAATTTTTTATACAGGTATATTCTAACCAGTAGACGAGACAAAAAATTAGTCAATCAGACTGACAGATTGATCATCCTAAAAATAAATATGGATACCTTAGTTTGTTTGTTAAGGACTTGAAATGGAATGTATCCTAATAGATCTATGATTACTTTCTATCTAATTCCTAAACACCATAACCAAACACGGACAAGAACATTCAGATTATGGCTGTATACATATAAGACTATAATCGAGGTTTAAGTACTGGTCATTTCTAGATACTCTCTAAAGTCAATACAATTTCCACTGGACAAATTTGCCTACAGAAGATAGTTGTATAGGTATCAGGGTATTTGACAAGGAAAAGTGTGTAAATATTTACCGAACTGATAAATGTTGTATGGAGGTGTCACCTCTATGTGGCCCTTAGGACAAATTCTGTAAAGTAGCCATCTCGCCGAGGATGAGAAAAAGCTAATCTATCTGCAGATACAGTGTGAGGTTAATCATTATATGTAGACACTAATTGGAAATCTATACCTTATAGTAATGACATGCTATTGATTGCTGCCCTGTGTTAAACCATACAGGTAACTATAGACTCACCTGGCTATGGATTTAAAGGGAAACACAGACTAGCCCAAACTTTGAGTCTATCTCTGTGTTGTGTGAATAAAACTTCAGTTATAAACTAAGAATGACATTGTCAACAGACATAAATTCAACATTTGGATGAGGAAATGTGTTAAAACATAATGAAATAATGAAAACTTACCTTTGACTTGATCCTAAGGTAGAAATAATGAACTAGCTATATATACACTTACTATACTTTAGTAGGCCCTATCAACACACTGCTAGTGGTCATGACAACATGGATTTTACCCATAAGCCCCCTTACCGGAGCAGTGCATGGGTCTGGTGAATGTTTAAATGCCTCTGCTGAATGAGTATATCCCATAGGTGTATACGAGTGTTCAAAACTAAGGTGTTCAAATCTACGACAACTTGCCTTCTATTGTAGAGAGAGGCGCTTCAATAGGTTTATAAGACCGTTCTGCCTTACAAACACAGGTGGAAATTTATTGTGTCATTATTTCCGAATGTTTGACACCTTGTATGGGAAAATTGTTATCATGGGACTATCCATATGGAAGTTGAACTATTGTAAAATGCTACTTTCTATAATTCGCAACAAATTTATTAACTGTACATTTTATAGGTTTTGATAGCGGATTTGTGTTTCTGTAATTTATTATTTATCCATAAATTAATGTAAAATTTGTATAAACTCTGGGATTTATATTGTCATATGTATCAATAGATGAATTTAGATAGAATAATGTTATAATAATGGGTAAATGCTGTCGTCAGTGAACCATTGTTTGGTAAGACAGTCGTAGATCAATTAGAAAGGTACCGACATGCAGATCAATGTATCTAGGGACGAAACACAGTGCCGTCAGCATGAGGAAATAATTAATCAAAATGGATTCAAAGCGAGTCATTTTCAAGCCTAATGTTACTTCAAATGAGATCAGTTTTTCCGTGTCTTATGCAATATCTGTGTGCAGTAATTGAAGAACAATATAAATGTGAAAATTTCCATGACATAACAATTTTTTTTCACAATTAAAAAAAATTATTGGGAATGTTACATACACTGGTAGATATAATAAAAATTCACATGTTTCTATGAAACATGAAATTTAGGTCCTTTAGAGCTAATGTTATGAATACTAAAATGTAGAAAAAATATTATTACATATTGTCCTTTCCATCCATCTATCTCCCTTTACGTCCATAGGGTGGTAGTAATGGGCTGGTTTGCCTGATCAGTGTCACAAGTGTATCTAGTTCCGTGATTATGAATAAATTCAATGAATAATTGGTACAGTATTTGTCAGCTACCCATTAGATATTTCCTTGATAGCTGTCAGACATTTAAAACCTTTGCTTTCATAAATCAGTTCCGTTTTTAATTTGGGGTATATATTTTGTCAAATAAAACCAAACCTGATACTAGACACATGTGTAATTTAGTGTCCTTTTCAATGCATATGACTGTTAATTCACTTAGCTCAAATTTCTTTGAATGAAAAAAATAAATATGGTATTAGTTTAAATTCTGAATTGGACTTATTAATTTTTGAATGACAGACTCGAATTAAAAGGACCTCTAATCCTTAAACAGTACATTTATTAAAGTTGTATGATTGCGGACCTTTGACAGGTGTTACGATTGGTAACAGTATAATCATTATGTGTGTCTGGTGACGATCCTACCTGATTAGCTCCGATCTATGACAATCCCCTACCAATGCCTCACTGCCTCTGTACTTTAAGTATGTTTGCTAGAATGGTTTCTGATATTATGACTTAACGTATTGTGTATAGATTATGTGCCATTTTTTTCACGTGTATGTATTGGAATATGGGTCTGAAATGTATAACACACTGGTATACTATTTACTGTGTTAAACCTTGTCTTAGCGATCAGGACACGGACTGGTATTCTTTTGTTTCTTCATTACTCAAACATGCTTGAAATGTGATACTGTGACAAATGGATTTAAGAAAGATCACACCGATACAAGAGATAGCCTAGACTTTTGTACATTACTAAGTATAATGAGTGCCCTTTGTAAACATGGCTCGTCGACAGTATAACTAGTACCCTGTATAACAGTGACTGACAGTATAAATATAGTACCCTGTATAACAGTGACTGACAGTATAACTAGTACCCTGTATAACAGTGACTGGCAGTATAACTAGTACCCTGTATAACAGTGACTGACAGTATAACTAGTACCCTGTATAACAGTGACTGACAGTATAAC
>JAUMHH010107976.1:0-21463 GCA_032359455.1 Chlamys rubida
TGATGGTATAACAGCAGTATAGTGTGTGTTTGATGGTATAAAGCTGTATAGTGTGTGTTTGTTGGTATAAAGCAGTATAGTGTGTGTTTGTTGGTATAAAGCAGTATAGTTTGTGTTTGTTGGTATAAAGCAGTATAGTGTGTGTTTGTTGGTATAAAGCAGTATAGTGTGTGTTTGATGGTATAAAAGCAGTATAGTGTGTGTTTGTTGGTATAAAAGCAGTATAGTGTGTGTTTGATTTACCGCTATTTTGGATTACGGAAGCAAAAGTGTGTTTGTCACCATAATCAAAATTAGGATGGCCAAAGTACTTCTGTAAGATATTAAAAACAAAAACAAAATTGGTTGTCTTGCTTGGATGTTAAAATGTGAGGTACATTATTTTAATTCATTACTTTGAAAAGGGTCCAAAACGATTGTTTTACTGGTTTTTTTGTCTAATGATGTATTGAACAATGTACATTGAAACTTTTTATGATTTCGTATCGCACTGAACGTGTATGAAAACCAATTTTAGTAATACTAACCCTAAAACCTCTCTTTATATGCAGAAATAATTTAGTTTCACCTATTTACTTTTCTTTTTTAAACGCATGTGTGATGTATGGAACTTTTTTTTTTATCTTGGAGCAAATGAAATATACGAGTTTCAATATCAATAATAAAGCTTTACCAACTTTAATGTTACTTATTTGTATTAACTGTATGTTGCTTTCTACTTTTGTTACTTCTGTGACTTATGTTTGCAATTGCTTAACTGGATGTTTTCCCTGAATGTCTTATTCTTGTTATATTTGTATAGATATTTGTCGTTTAGAATAACAATACAATGTTGAATAGTGTTTTTGTATCTTGTTGTCCTCTCCGGTAATGAGGTCGGTCTATTTAATTAATGAAATCTCGGTTTTTATTAACGTTTTTTTTTTATTTCTGGGTTCCTGTTTATTTTTTGTTCAGTGATTTCTGGGATCCAGGTTTGTTTTGTTAGGTTATTCCTGGATTCCATTTTACTCGTTGTTCAGCGATTCCTGAGATGCTGTTTACTTTTTGTTAGCAATTCCTGGGTTTACGTTTACGTTTTGTTCGGTGGACTTACTGTTTGCATGGCGTTCAGCGATTCCTGGGTTTCTGTTTACTCTTTGTTCAGCGATTCCTCGGTTTCTGTTTATTTTTGTTCAGTGATTCCTGGGTTTCTGTTTATTTTTGTTCAGTGATTCCTGGGTTTCTGTTTATTTGTTCAGTGATTCCTGGGTTTCTGTTTATTTTTGTTCAGCGATTCCTGGGTTTCTGTTTATTTTTGTTCAGCGATTCCTTGGTTCCCGTTATCTTTTCATATCGATTTTGTCCTTTTGTGTTGACGTTGTGTTATACTTTGCTCTTTAGTGTTATACTGTGATATAATCTCTCTCTGCGTTTCCGCTATTTTATATTCTGTCCGTTTAGGTAATATCAAATTGTTTAATCATTTTATGTGTTGAAAATTTGAAGTAAAGAAACACAAATTGGCAAATCTTTAAACGACCTTTCCCCCCAAGAAATCACTATCACCACATGTATTATTGAGTTTCAATTGTTCAACATAGCCATTTTCCACAAAATGAAAACCTTAGTAAATCATTATATGTTTTGTTTTTCAATAGTTAAATTTTCGATTTAATTTCGACGTAATACATTATCTCTCTCCTGCCTTATATATTGAAGGACATATGAAATTTAAACCTAGCAATGATTGTAAGCGTGAGTCGACGATACTATAAAATAATTATGTCCGTCACGAGCAGTGGAACCCGTTGTTCTGTGAGAGTTATCTCTCGTTAACTACACGTGTTATCTGAGCAAGTTGCTTCAATAAATACGGCTATATTTATAATCCATGTTAAAATTGTTGAAGAAAATTAATAACACATATAGGGCAATTTGAAATAATAAATAAATAAAATTTTATTCAATGCTGATCTAGATACAATGTACTTGATAAGATTGTTTTAGTATTTCTATCATTTTTTTTTCAATTTGTTTTAAAGATGATGGTTGTTTTTTTCTTATTTCTTCTCCTGATCGTAAAATATTATTGGTTTGAATATATATCGAAGACACTGATCACCATTTTGCGAGGTCAGTGTGTAAATAAAATGCATCATAGGAACGACTATTTAGTGCATAGAACTGCTCCACACTGAACAGTTTTATAACCGTCATAAACAACTAACCTCCTTCATAGTGTGCCATAACTACATGTCTAAGGGAAGTTTTACCCTGTTTATACTGTTGATAACTGTGACACACTGCCGGTTGCCATGTGTGATTAAGAAAAGGTTTGCACCAAAAGAACCTTTCCAACTTCTCCAATTGAGGGTCATGATGTACTTCCTTATGTATTGAAGGGCATACGATAATAAAACCTGAAATGGTTGTTTAAAATATGCAATATGACATTTTATGATAATATCATGTCCATTCTAGTTCGCTTTTATGCAATTCATGTGCTCTACGCTGTATAGGACGTTTTGATCGATCTTCCACCATAGTCTCTATTCATGCTCATATATCACACTGCCGTCTAAGGATATCATTAGAATTGCTTCTTCTCCTGGCGACATGGCTATTTCGTGCATCACATGGTGTATTAAACATCGCTATCTGAATAACGTTTGCATAGAAAAGTGTGCAAACTAGGAAACTAAAAACAAACATTAGAGATGTTAAAAGAAACAGGATTAAACCATACATAACAATCCGACATCTCACGTGTACCAGTGACCAAGATTACAAGTCATAGCAAGCCCTGTACCTCGAATGGTGGAATGCACGGACTGCTCGCGTCAAATTTCATAATGCGTTTAGGGCAAAACATGCTCCAAACCAAATGCATTTGCAAGTGATTGGAATTTTATGAGTATGGAATAGCACACTCTGAACTGTGCAAACAGACCAGCTTAAATGTAGCACAACGGGGAACGCAATCAGCGTTTGTTTTGATCAGATCTGTTTGCACACCATTTTGTTTTTCCCGTTTTGGTTCAGCCTGTACCTGTTATTATATAGAACTGAAGACTTTATGTGTAATATTTTATCTTCACTATCTACTCTTGACAAAACAGAAAGTGTACAATGGGGTTTACATGGACTTAACCTTCATGTACATTAACAGTACCGGTTAGGTATGGAGTTAAATGTCGTTATCATGGTCTGTCCTAGCAATGGCGAATCATATGGATAAGTTAAAATCAAAAGTGTATGATAATAAAATTCGGTATCTGATCCGTACACCCAATGTACATTGTACCCAGTATATCCATATGCTATTATTTACGAGCAGCACGTGTTGTACTTACAGTGAGTCAGTATGAAGGCTGTAGATAAATCTAATTGTGTTTAACTGTAGTACTACGTTGTACTAATGTGTTATGCTGGCTTGAGTCTCTATTTTATGTCCATATGATATACATTATGACATTCATGGCCCTATGTCAGTCTCCACTCATGTGTAATGTGTTGTCGGTAAAGGAGCTTCTTAGATATATAATGTACTTTACTTGATTAGAGCAAAACGGATTCATTTAGATGACACAGTAAGATAAAACACAATCATTGATTCGGAGAGGCAAGGCGGAAAATTGCAAAAGCCTGAATGGATAACTTCAAAACCCTAATAACGTTCTTTTCAGGTTTATGAAATAGCGTTTGGTGAGTGAGACCTTGACATGGTTAGTCTAACACTGGTTGACTGGCGACATACAACCAGGTCGACACAAGGCATGGCGTCTGTAGGTAAGGTTCACATAGACACGACTAGGTACCAGTGGTGTTTGTGTATCCACACACATAGCCCGCTCGTTTATCACCACCACCGACACCACATTGTAAGCCTCGGCTTGATCAATAACCGGTTCGTTAAAGTTGATAAGATTCGACAGAATCCAAAAGGAAACCACTGAATATCAAATTCAATCAACGCACAATTTCATTGCTCAATCACAGCGGGAGGGGAAGCATAGAGTATAAGAGCCAAGTATTCACCAACGACCCAAATCTGCCAAAGTCGCTGACACTAAAATAAACAATTTCGCCGACATGGGCTCCGCCTATCGGAGCTGGCAGTTACTATCCACCAATGGGAGAAGTGCTGGCAAGCGACCTTGCAGGACAATGCCTGGGTAATTGATATGTAAAGCGAGAAGGTTGTGATCCGTGAGGCTTGTTTGAAATGTGTGTCAGATTAAGCTAATACATCAGTCATGCATATTATGCTCATCTGGATTTCCTCGGAGACGAGAGGCCAATATTTTCTACGTTAAGATGTCAAGCATTCTCAACAATGGACGTGCAACCGGATTACTGCATTTGTTCAAGCACGGGAAACAGATAACGCGAGAAAGCAGACCAAGTTGGCCTAGCACGTATGTGCCTGTGTTATTTATGTACAGCGGAAGCCTGTATAACCATTGTTGTTTGTGCCTTCTTACTAATGCATATTGTACTTGGCTGGAAGAGGGTTTTCCTTTTCCTCGCCTCTCCGAATTTACAGCCACGACTTAGTTCTTTACGCTTGCCTTGGAATTTAATGATATGCTTGTGAGGGTCGGTGATTACCGCAAGGTGACGCTGTGTACTGGATTTTCCCAGATAAAAGGTACTAAATTCTAATTTTTCTTGTCTTATTCTTAGCAACCATTGATTTAATGGGTTTGTCGTCATGCATAATACGTAAGAAAACACGGGTTACCTTCCTGACTGCCGTACGTACATATTACCGTGGTCGACCTGCCACTTGGATACACGACTCGCATCCTACGCAGCCTGTGCCGCTTATATTTATTGCACTTGTAGTTATAACCCGGAGATCATTCTCGCATTACAAAGGGAAATGTATTGGATTTTCTCTCTAATCAAATGATGTAGCGAGTTCATCCTCTAATGAAAACGATATCGATCAGGGCTGATATGGAAGGTAATGGCGGACCATAGGCCTGTGCTGGTTATCATCTTGTTGACCTAGTTTGACTACTTATAAGTATATACACACATGTTTGTCCCGATCGGGGTATAAATGGCTTTTATTCCCGGGGCAACTATTGGCATCCTATTTGTTTGTCATAAAATAAACACAGATAACGATAGACAGAAAACCAGTATGCACGAAACCCGATAGAACAAACTGTCGTTTTTAGCAGACTGTCGGTAAAACACTTTGAGATAGGGAAAGCAGTTCTCAAAAGCACGCAATGTAGTATGCCTTTCTTGCCGCCATCATGCTAAGTTGTTTTCATGTAACGTGAGAAAAAATGGCACTTTGTTCTCGAGGCGGTTGTGGAGTATATGAGTGTGTGATCGGGTTCACCTCGTTAGGGTGGCTGCCAAGGGCTTGGAGCCTCCTCGGTTCGTGCTATCTCTCACTGCCAGCTAGGTGGCGGCCAACTCCACACACAGCTGTGTATGCTGGCCACAGCACACAGCCGCTCTCGGCCAAACCACAACCATAAATACACACAACATCCTCTTTATGTAGGTCACTGATAAAAAAATGAAATAAAATTCGATTCGATTTCTATTTCGAGTTACATGTATATTAATCGTTCCCATTTTTTCTTCCTGTTCGATTTAGTTGTTTCCTAGTCAGGCCATCACATCACAGTAAAATGCTTGTAAGTTACGGTAATGGTTTGTCGACTTCTATCGATTACTGTATCTAACAGTTGAACTGACAATAACAACGCTGAGACAGGGCAAAGAACAAAATAAGATAAGCTTATTTAAGATTTTAGAGAATTTCCTTAATTGTGTATGCATAAATTTGTTTCATATGCCCATAAATATAAACATAAAGTATTTGAGTTTAAAGCAACACACACACAATTGTCTGTGTCTTTTTTTCCCGAAAATAAGATTTTGAAATACTAGCACACTTTAGAATAACTAGACTTCTACATGAACGTTTGTTAATTAATAAAGTATGAATATACAAAATATTTAAAGGAAATATCTCAGCTTTAACATGGAGAATATATCATTGCTTTTATTTCTTTACACAAAATCTGCGCTATATTTTTATTCATGAGACTGGTGGTTCTTTATCGTGCCTCAACATATGCATGCTAGTTTATGTTTTTCATATTAGATTTTGAGGTCTATCTCAACATAATCGGCTTCCACACATAAAGCCCACACTGAACACCAGTTGTTATACCTTGTCCTCAGCCGTAATTTGTCATCTCACCCTTTCATTGCTACAAACTGATGAATTCTACAGACTATATGCGATCCTATCACAAAATGGAGGGGGTATCTTAGGTGGGCCTCGGAGTCTGAAAAATTCTATGTGCGATAGATTTGTTAACTAAAAACAATATTATTATTTTTTGTAATATAACATTTCTACTTTTTAGTTTCAACTTGTTCCCTATGTTCAATATTTAAAGTTCAATCTTATGAAGACTTTGTGTATAGTTTTGATATGTAGACACTCAAAATCAACTTGGAAAATAATATAAATGTAATAAAAATAACAATATAATAATGTTAGAAATATTCCGGGTAAAAAATTACATTTTTTATCATTTTCCAAATTTTGAATTATAAAAAAATGATATCCTTATTATACTATGATTATTTCTTACATTTTAGAGATGTATGCAATTGTAAGAGTGATATGATAGGTTTAAAATATGTGCAAATGATTACATAGAGATTCACATATTTCAAATGACTAAATGTTAAACTAAGATAACGAAAACAGATCACCTGTTGTCATGATAAAATGTTTTCATCGTGAATATCTGAATCGCAATTCGTACAATGAAATATACATAATTTTATGCTTTGCATAAACTGATAAGACCCGTGTTTCAAAAACACTCTAATTATTTTCATGCTACGCATTTCACAACATTCCATATGACGGAACAATTGTCTTGTGTAGGTTGTGTATTAATCTATTTAGAAGTTATAGATATGTAACGTGTATTGTACTTTCAGCTTAAAGTTAGAATTACATCAGAGCGATATCACATTGAATTGAATTGCATTTCCCTACTTCTGTCATGGTTTAGTATATATTTGAAAATGATACCTAGAAAGTTACATACCTCAGTAGTGGATATTAATGTTTTGTAAAAATGTAATGTTTATAGAAAAGTTAATTATTGAACACTGAAAAACTGTTCAATTACGCGTACAAGTTATTACAAATAATGAATATAGATTAAAGCACGAAAATATAAAAACACTGTTGCTGAGGTAGATATGATGTAGGTAAATGTATGTAATTGATGTAATTGATGTAATTGGGGAAAAGAACTTCCTATTAACCAATAAACTCAGATTCAGTAAAATATGTAAGGTATACCTATCCTGATACGTTGTATATAGAATTATATTATTCAAATATCAATCATTAAACTTGAATAATTCTTAGCTCACATAATTTGATTTTTGTGTTTTTATTCTGCAATTTTATATACTTTTAATTAGCTGTAGCAACGCATGTCACTAGTTTCAAAAATCGTAGCTGCATTGATAAAATAGATAGTTTCTAAATTCATATTTAACTGCCAGAATTATTCATTCACACCTGTGAGTCTCTGCAAAATGAAAAATATGTGTTTCTAGAATAAAAAATATCTTTTCATTAGATAATCTAAATGCTGTCAAGAAAAAAAGAAATTGTGGAATGCAGTCCATCGTCTCCTCAAATTAAAAACACTTATTCAAAAAATGTATCGTATATTTCCATTTTTCTCCATCATTAATTGTTTTTGATTGGCACAATTTGCATTTGTATACATGATGTAAGCTTTAAAATTTCATTCAAATATTTCATGAAAAAGTTATGAAAGCTGTACATGATTTCATAGTTAATATTCAAATATCTAGATGTTAAATGATAGACATTGTGAAAGTTAATTTTATTATTTTTAAATTCGAATCAATTGTTTCTTAAATGATGTATGCGAACGTCTACTTCTTAGCGAAATTGTATTAATAATTAATTGATATCCATAAAATACAATCATCAAAACTTTCAAAAACACAAATTTCATCTGGTCGTTACTATGGCTAAGAAACCTGTTTGTATGGTCGGTGTTGTGTATTATTTTATTCTATTTGATTTGGATTAATAATTATCCGCTTGTTATGTATGTCAACGACATGTACAACCCTCGTGGGGAGTTGTGTAACAGCCAAAGGCCTTGAATATCAGCCTTCTTATGAGTTTTATATTTTATGTAATGTTTTCCTGTCACACGGACCTGAGTCTATTTTTTTGTATTATATTGGGTAAATCGACAAACGAAGACGTTGAATTTTGCCCAAGCGTTTTTACAGTATTAGCTCTTTAATAGCTATTCAGATGCAAAGTAACATAAGTGCAGAATTTTTCGTCTTCACTTTTTTGAAAAATAATTTACTTACATTTCGTTAATTTTAACATATAGGGATTGAAAGCTACATTCTGTGTTCATCCTAAGATCTTATATATATATTGATATTTTCCATTATTTCACACATATGTTTAAACTTTCCTTTTAGCTTTTCCGACAGTTTGTGTAGATTGTTGCACTACTGTCGTCTACATACAGACGTTTCTCAAGGTACTCCAATCTTAACACATAGCCAAACCATCAATAGGTTTTATACAATAAATGATTCTATATGTCTGTAAATAAGGCAAACTGAATCAGACTTAATCTTTAGTGACTGACCATAGCGTACACTCTTTAAATTGAAAAGAATAAATATGTTAATTGGACATACATGAACCATGACGATATGTTTGGTTATATACACATTAACATAGATACATGTTTAACGTTCAACAGCGCATGTTGATATTGGTGGATTGATGATCCGTGCTCTTCATTCTTGACGTCCCATATATTCCTATAAAATAAATTGAAATTGATAATTTCGTATCTTTATTCAATATGTTGAATTCATAAGATGCATGCTTATTACCTTGATTAATGTAATTGATCAAATCAATATACAATGTTAAAACCACGTATCAATCTCAAACATATGCCATGATAATGTGTTTTTCTTATTCGTCAGAAAATGACTTAGTAGATGTTATGTATTATATATATCTATGTATTCCCACTGTTAATGTCTAGTTTGTACTGAAAACTGACCTGAGGCGATCGCTTATCGTTCCACGTGCTAACTGAGACAATGCCGTTAGAAGTGAAAATCCCATTGAGATAGCGACAATATAAAGAAATGGAATGGAAAAAGATGATAAAGTCATAGATCCTTCAGCAAACACGTCTGGTAAAATGGATTTTTGTGTGAGTTGCATGTTTACAGTTACAAATATGTTGGACAGGATATTCTGATTTTTTTCTTTATTCGAGCTGGCTTGGGAATACGGACTAGTTATTATTCTGACATATCGACATTTTAAAATCTTTATATTATTGATTTCTTAAACATTGAATGCAGTAAATTTGTATAAAGGAAATAACGTGTGGTAGAGAAACCTTAATTTTCAGATTTTGTTTTTGGCTATTGTTTGCTAACTAAAACTTCATTGGCCAATGATAATAATGATACAATGTTTTGTATACCTTTTTATCACTACTCTTTACAAACAATATATGATGGTTTTTAAAAATAACAGTTTTTATATTCTAACTTTTTATAATGTCTTAAAAGTTGTTAAGATTTATAAGACTATAATATAATGCAGTTTTATACTTATATTTATATCTTTCATTAATTAGGTAATTGATTGTTACATAAATTTCGTATTTGTTCTTCAAAATGGGGTATGTAAGCATAAGCCAATGCCTTCCAACGTTATGGATATGACGTCTCGATGCAAACGATAGGTTTCCTAACTTATTCCTAGCTCAGAGGTTTTAGATAGTGGCAATACAGAGCACACGTGTACTAGTATCTATATGCGTAAGCTTAGTATCTTTACGGAATTAAATAACTACTTATTTAGCAACGTACTTATCAAAGATTCTAAAACTTGTTATATATGAAAATTAGAAAAGTAATTAAACACTTAAATGTTTGCCTTCGGATAGTTTAAGACCGAAAAAAATAGCCGAGTGCTTCACATTGATAATTAAAATTATGATTCCCCACTTGACAGAAAATCATTTTCCAAGTCAAGCTTCACAGTCTGGTTCTAAAATTGCGAGACTCTCTCGAAAACACGCAATAAACATTTTGAAATCATAATCAGATTCTCATTTCGATAATAGGATGTGTACTTTACATGTATAAGTTAACACGAGATTTAAAAACTCTCCAATCAAAACTATTTATTTGTAGAAAGCTGATATACTTGGTTTCTTCATGTTTTCTTAGTACCTAAAACTGCCAGGATAAAGAGAAAGCCAAACTGGTAAAATATCATTTCAGCGCAGGCGAAATCATGAGCAAAATATTTTATTTGTTTTTCATATCGTTTTATATTTAAATATATAAAAAACTCGTTGGTAATGAAGGAAATGCTTATTGCCAAACATGCTATTTAACACTAAAAAGAACGACACCTTTACAGTTTAACTAGAAAGTCGCGTGAAAGCCACATGTCATTGTTAAGATCACATTATGTTCGATAGTAACATGTTTTAGGTTATTGATACAACATAATTATATTTGATGAACTCAGTTGTTTAATAGAAAATGAATATTTAGAAGTGTCGAAAGCGGATACATTAATGCAAGTCTGTTGTCTAATTATTGTTGTTGATATTTCATGAATAATATTTTAAGAACCGCAACAAAATAAGTTTAAGAAATAACACAAACATGTACAAATATGATTCAAAAGTGAGGAAAACGTACATATGTGTTCCTATTCACTTTGGGATGTTATTGTAGATGGGTAAGTTGTCGATACATTTATTTTACAAAATATTTTATGTCAGTATTATGTACAACGTGAGGTATCGATTGAAGAAATGTTGGCCATTTGTAATAGAATCCCATTTTTTCAAATCATTTACATTTTTAAAATACACATAGGTAATTCTGAATGAGTGGATGCTATTAAATAGATTTAGTCAAACCTGATTACAGAATTTTGGCTATAAAATATTTTAGGTAGGGTTCCCCCAGGTAAGTAGAGGAATAAGAACCAGGGAACCCGATTGCCGACGTTGCAGACAAATTGATATTAATCATGCCAATTATATAACGCACTGACACTAAAACATCTGGTACAAACAACTTTCCTTCTTCAATGTACTCTTAAAGAACATCCTTTAATTTTAGAGAAGTGTCAGAACAACCTGGTAAATTTTATAAATGAATTTAAATTATATGATGTTTTATCAACGTTGCATTTTAGTAAAGAATTGGAATGCATATTTTGTACTTTTTGTTGACGTTCAGGTATCTATTTCTATATTCTCTTTTGCTATTTGTGCATATCGCTACAGGCTATCATTTCTCATTTTTAAGCTTTGACGTGATGCTACATTTTAGTATTAGCACGCATTTAATTAAAACCTCAAAGTCTACGTCATTAATCAGTTATTTCTTAGTGTTTTATGACACGTTCAGTACACTGACCAATCATGTGCAGATTAGAAATGCACATGTGAACAGCCCTAATCATGATAATGTTTCATCACAACAGACATTTTGTTATAGAGGAATTATAAATATTGGGCTTATTTCGCATCAAATACGTTCCAGCATTTAACGCATTCAATATCGACATCGTTAATACTGTTTAGAAGGGATTTATCCAAAAACCGTTTGAACTTCTCCACAATCCCCATTGAGTTTCAGCATGGCATTAATTTTGCAAACTAAGGTTGACGCCGAACATTCAATTCCACCATATTAAAAATAATTTATATGCATAATATGGTCCGAGCTAGAGTTTCTCACTACTTTATGTTGAAATGTATACCACATTTTCCCTTTAAATGGGAATCTAAAATTGTCGGTGGCCTAAATGGGTGGTTTAATATCATCTTTTATCATACAAATCTTGTATTTTCTTCAGATTTGTAAAACATTACCAGTAAAGCAATGTGAGAAAGCGGAGGTTGGTGAGCGAGGGTAAATTCATCATTTTCGCCTCATGGTTTCATGAAAGCCACTATACGGTAGCGTTATGATGGATACCCGACTTCAGACGGCGTGGGTCTTCTTACTTTTATATCATTAAACATAGAAATGTATGTTTTCAATATTATCAGATCTAGAATGAGTAGAAAATTAATGATAAAAAGAGCAATTTTAAACCTTCATGTCCTGCGGTAGGGGGCACTGGACCCACTACTATTTGCCACGTTTTTGTCATCAAGACCAGTGTTCAAGGATACGTAGAGAGCAGAGACATGTTGGATAAAGCACTAGGATTGGATCTGTCGTTTTAGGCTCTGAATCATGTAGATCACAGAAGGGCGAACCACGCCATGCTCTAAACTGTCATAATGCATAAACCGAGTGACAAGCTGGCTATATATTATGGTGATTCGCTCTAAACCAACTCATAATGACATTTTAGACAGATGATATTTCATTGAATTAAAACACATACATCTCGACTCTTTTGATTGGTGGGCAAGGTTCCTATCGTATGTGTGGCAGGCGACTACTTTCCCGCCAGAATGACAAAATTGATATAAAATCCATCCATCAACACTGTAGCGGTCACTGTAACAATACACACGATCCCTAGTGGACCAGGTAATCGTAAAGTTTACATTAAAAACTTTTATCATGTTTTGATGTTAGGTCAGAGGACATCCTTTTTAACGGTAACATATGTACTTTACTCTGACCTATGTATCGTTAGTTGCCAATGACATCATATGTAGAGGCAGAACAACTGTTTTCCTGGTATCCTTTGTAAACAATATGAAATATAATCGCAAAAATAATGGTGCTATTCAATTTCAAATAAAACAAATCCGAATCTCAATCCATACGTATAGCGATTACAATGTAAATTTGGATGCTTTTTCCTATATCGTTTTTCGAGATATAATTAAGTTATTATTTCCCTTTTCCGGAATATAACATTGAATGCTTAGCGTTCGCTCATTCGTGAGTCAAGACCAGTCAACGACTTGGATGTTGATTTTACGCAAGCTTGCCTAGAATCTGTCATTGCTATGCTATATCATAAAAAATAATTTAATATCATCTACCAAACTAATTAAAATGCATAGATACCATTTCCAATACATTCAAATTATACACATAGTATACACATCAAATTAAATAGTGAGCCAAATCATGATAACATATTGTATCACGTAAAATTATTTTCGGCTAAATTAAACACTAAAGAACTCAAGCAAACATTCAGTGGGAAATTGAAAACATACATGTTTATGCTTTTTGGACAGACCTATAAGTATTTTCGAATTAAGGCGGTAAAACTTTAGATCATATTTTGATTGAGAGCGATGTTAGCTGCACAACCCTTCCGGCAATCTATGTAATGGTACACAATCATTCAAAATAGAATCTGTTTCTATATATAAATTATAAAACTTGATTAAGGTAATCAAAATAGACGATTCAAAACACGAAACACGGCGCTGTTACGATACAGATGAATCAAGATGGCTACTCTGTAGGACAGAAGTTGTGTATTGGTTCGGGCTGATTGTGTCATGGAATCCAGGAGGTCCATGGAGGAAGGAGGAAGGAGCCAACATCGGGTGCCAAGAAAAAAGATCCATATCGGAGAGGGAAGTGTTTGAAGTGTAAGACAAAGAAAGAGGTAAAATATACCAATTCAGAGCCAAACACCAAAGGAAATGCACGGATACATACGATATGTAGGATAACATCAACTCTGAAATAGATAGATGGCGAGTTTTTGTGATGGAGCATTGATGAGCTGGCCACAAGGGTCTGTTTCCCCTTGCTTGAGTACACTGTTATACATTATACCATGGCATTTACACCCAAGTAGTTAGCTCCACAGGGCTCGATTAAATCTTGTATTTTAAACCTGCATAAATAATTAAATAGAATTGTTCACATGATTGTTCTGGAGAAGCGCCAACCTGATACACGGAGACTAACGTGGTGGGCCGGTTTCTGGAAATACACTGTTCTAACTGGAGCACAAACACGTGTTCTCATTACGGAAACATACGTTTACATCACTGGTTACAATGATTACTGTACTTCATAAACTAGCGTATATATTGTTTTAACAAACAGGTATCTTACATCTTCTATACATTTATCTAAGAGTACTGAAATTATTGTGACTTTTCTAGACACATTCAGAAAGGTACCTTTTCAGTGTCATTGCAGATAACAAGGAGTTTGAGGAAGAGAACAAATGTCACTAGAACAAACCATGTTACGTTATTTTAATTGATTCAAATAGTTATTCTGAATACAGTACATTAAAGTTGATCTGGCAATGAAATTTTAAATATTGTGACATTTTGGAGGAACTGTAAGATGAGGATATGACAGAATACAACTTAATCAATATATGTTGTAAAACTGTTAATTTACCGCCTACTAGGACACTTTCTTGGATCTCCCTTTGAATTGAATATATCCTTATTCCTAAAAACACTTGTATACATTTGGAAGTATTGTCTTAGAGTTATTAAATAAGCGGAAAATAGTAATGAACATCATGCACACTGAAACCTCACTAATTTAATTATTCCTGTTACCTCGTCATTTAATCATGTCCTATGTTCAATTTGTTACTAACATCAATCTAGCGTATTCGGACATTCACAGATCGAATTTATCATTATGTTTATGGTTATTGTATTTTGCTATATTAGACTAATACTGTGATCAGTTGGAATCCACATGGAGAGTCAGGAACGAGTATTTAATTGACTGCCATGTTTGTAATACTGATTTATGAATGATTGATCGTTTTGTCCTCTAGTACAGAATATTTGAAATATTGCTCCCCTTTTGATTACAAACCAACAGCGAAAGGATTGACATTTGTATGATTAACTACCTTGTATTGAAAGAAAAGTATATATATAGCGTGCTTAACTTTGAATTGGCGGAGCAAAAAATATTTAAAATTAACTGAGATTACAACAACCGTTTTCATGTTAAATATTCAAAGAACTTCTTTTAATTTAAAAAAAGGGTTTTTTTCTTCAGAACTTACAGTTGTTGTCTTGACATGCTGCCAGACTATAGACGAATATGACATATTTTGATTTGCCATAAAGGGAAACACTTATAAAGTGCAACAGAGTCAATATCACTTTAAAACATAATAGGGGTACTGATTTGCCTTAGCAATACACATGCGTTTTATAAACCATTATTGCATAAAATAACACCTTAGAGAAATAAAGACGCTATTAGTTTAATAATGTGATCCGTGCATTAAGTTGTTTTCGATAGAATGAATAATAAACACATGAAGTTCATTCTTGTATCTTAAATTCTTTTTTCCAAATATCCATTTTCAAAAAATGATATTGAATCTTGTCATTATGAAGAGATTTCTTATGATTTTTATTCTATTCATACACTCATATGACACTATGAACTGCAGCCTCTATTTTGAAACATACAGTAAAATTTCTTTCAAAGTTATAAACATATATTTGATTTTCCTTTTTTGTGGAGTTGTAATTTTTGCAAGTAATTTATAGCTTTCCTATCTATTTCATTGTGCGTCTCACAGACAGCATTTCGAATTATAAAACTCAAAAGGTTATTTAATGTGCGTTTATGACATGAACAAGGAATAACTTTCCCATTCGGGACAAGAAGATGCAATAATGATAATCACAATAGAAATAAACATTAAAACTGTAACAGAACATCATATTAGTATCCAATAAAGAAATCATTAATGTTAAGTGTGGAGGAAACATAATTAAAATAACGTACAATATAAAACTATAATTAATGAGTTAGCAACATCATTAGTGTTCGTTAATTTACTATATTGAATATGTGCCAATGTGATTCATGAGTTCCGAGATGTGATTGATTCTTCTTGTCTGCTTCCTTTAAATTGTTTAATTATAACGTGTTATATTCAGCTAGCTTTAAATAACAAGTATTCAATGGATGTAAGCTAGCTTAAACTAAAGTGGTTAGGATGGTAAACAGTCTAAACAAAACATTTTAGGATAATATTATCCTAACCAAAGGGGGTAAGAATGGAAAATTGCCAAAACGAAACAGGTTTCCATAGTACTAGACTCGTACTGAAGTGAATAGCATGCTAGATGTTCTAACATGATGGTTACCATGGAAGAGAGTCTAATTTATTATAAGTGTGATGTTATGATCTATTTAAAAGCAGATATCAAGTGTCAGTTAGCTGAAACAAATCTGGTTAGCAAGGTTAACCGTTTAAACAAAACATGTTTCAGCAAAGCAGGTTAGGACAGTAATAAAGCCGGTTTGAATTCAAGACAGTCTAAAAAAAGCCAGGTTAGATGGTAGAGAGTCTTAACAAAACAGGTTAGAACTGTAGATAGTTTAAAACGTGAGGGATTCTGTGGTAGAGAGTCTTAACACAACAGGTTAGAACTGTAGATAGTTTAAAACAGGTTGGCATGGTAGAGAGTCCAAGCATGAAGGGTTATGTGGTAGAGAGTCTAAACAAAACAGGACCATTAGAGACCTAACTCATTTTGGTACTTCCTTGATCTAGTTATTCACGAGAAACAATTGTCGTCGTAAATAACTAGAAAATTTCGTTTGCAAATAAGTCTATCTTTACTGTAAAAAACAAATTAATTGCACGTTTTTCAGCATGTGTTAGCATTGAATTTAAAACTTTCGGTCTTATAACATAATGAAAGTATGTTGCTAAACTCTCACAAAGTATAAATACGAAGAATACACTAGGAATGGTATTGACTATAATGTTTACATGTATGTATTTGTGTGATGAACGTGTGTTAACATTACATAATATCGGTAGCGGAATTTATCCTACTGAAACATATAATTCTAAGTACAAAGTGGCATTAAGCATCAAGCAATGGAATTCATATCACATTGAAGAAATCAAGGTTACCAGCATAAAACCATGCTCCGATTAACTACTAATACATATAGAAGGAGACTGATGCTTGAACCTGGCTGAACCCCTTGGAAGGATGCTGGCCCGGATCATCGGTGGGATCAGGCTCAGGCTAGAACATGAACATGATTATTTTTTTAGAATATGGACATTAAAACTTACTTATGACACTATTATAGATTATCCTACTCAGTCGTTATGTAAAGACTACTATCAATGTTCGTATAAACCGTAACTATGGCTAAGTTAGGAGGACAAAATACCAGAAAATAGTCGATTATAGGTTACTCGTTAGGTACAACAGATGGTCTTTCTGTTAAATTCGCTTTCACATATATACTGCTATCAAATTAGTAACGTTTATGCCTCATGTGGGATATCTAGTTTTGATATAATAAAAATACTATTTGTTCTGTATTTGGTATCACAAGTGAGCATTGTTTGTAACCAGTTTGGAAGAAGGTTTGTATTACCTTTACGTATGTCGTATGTGCTATCATTATTTAATTTATTGATAAATAAACACTTAAAATTGAACGACATATATCAAATTACATATAATGTATTGGTAAAGTGTCATTCCAAACAACAGAAAAAATGTTTTTGTTCAAAAGCATTCCCTCTTGGAATATTAATGATTGAATCAAGACCAGTTTTTGTTACGTGGCTGACATTGTATAATCATTGTTATATATTTACTTTAATATTTGTGTTCCTATTACAGTGTGTTATGGAAGTTTTAATTCAAGTGTAATATTCAAGGTATACCAAATCAATCTACACCAGGTCTCAAAGGGTTTACAAAATGTTCATATAGGAAGATACATGTTATACTATAAATTCAAGTAATGGAAATTTGTACAAAACAATTCTATATAAGAGTATACCTTTGATAAAATATACAAACATCAATAACAGGTCGATAAGATCAATATTAAGATCAATATTTGGAAATATGTACACCATACATCTGATTACTATGGAAAATTTAAGCACTGACCTATTATAGGAAAATTATGGGTAATATATATATCAAAAAGCATAAACGTAAAGTCTACATTTGATCTGAAGAGAAAATATATTTTGGGTTCTCATGTCAGATCGCTATGAGAAATACCTATAATGCCATCTTCACATGACTTAAAATAATAACAATGTCCTTATTAGGGAGCTGTGAACAAAAAGTAGTCAAGCGTTTATAAATGATCACTATGGGGAATGTGTAGTTGTGTAGTTAATTATACACGATTACTAAGACAAAAATCAAATCAGGAGTTGAAATGAAAAAAGAAAGGGGAGAAAAAGAAGAGGATGTAGAAGAAGAAGAAGAAGAAGATGAAGAAGAAAAAGAAGAAGAAGAAGATGAAGAAGAAAAAGAAGAAGAAGAAGAAGAAGTAGAAGAAGAAGAAGAAAAGTAGTAGTAGTGGTAGTAGTAGTAGAAGTAGTAGTAGATGATGATGATGATGATGCTGATCTAGAAAAGGTAATAATCAGATAAAAATATGAATTGTATTCCCCCGATGACGATATCAATGCATACTTCAGATGACTAAATGAAATTGATACACCAAATATTGTCATAAATATAATTAACGTTGTGATTAAGACTAAATGACGACCCAAGGTAATGATATAATGCACAATATGTATACACCAAGAAATGATATAGATATATAAGATGTATACACAACGTAATGATACAAAATGTATACAACAGGTGACTATATAAAAGTGTAAACATTAGGTGACTATATAAAAGTGTAAACATTAGGTGACTATATGAAATGTATTCACTAGGTGACTATATGAAATGTGTACACGAGATGATCATATGAAAATTACACACCATGTAGCTATAGGGTATTTATGCAAATGACTATACATGTCATATGATGGGTTCGATTCCCGAGGGAAACCTTTGTCGGTCCACTGAACAGTGTTAAACAAAGTTACACCATTGGCTCTGTAGAAATCAATGATTTCTATAGGATATATGAAACATATTTGACAAAGTTGGCTCTACAGAAATCAATAGAGATTTCTATGGAAAATACAAAGTTAGCTCTACAGAAATCAATAGAGATTTCCATAGGATATATATATACTAGTATATATGAAATGTTATATGACAAAGTTGGCTCTACAGCAATCAATAGAGATTTCTATGGGAAATAAAAACGCAATCTTATATGACAAAGTTGGCTCTTCGTAAATTAATACAGATTTCCATGGGAAATATAAATGAAATTTCACATCATAGCAACCATTTTGCAAAAGATTGCATGCATATAGGTAAATATCTAAAAAAATCTTCATCAGATCAATATAGGAAATGCATAAAAGATAACTACAGGAAATTAATAACGGAATGATCTACTAAAATCCGTGTAAGATGTCTTTGTCCGTCACCTTTGTATGTCACGTCGAACTCAACGGTATTAATTAATTACTGCAGTGCATTTAAAGTAGTGACAACATTATTATATTGTGTTTGCAAGAGCGAGCTTCTCTCGGGGTAAGTAAACATTCTTGAAAGTGTTTATTCATAAAATAAAAATAAATGTCTGCAGCCGTGCTCGTTATAGCGTCACTTCTGTGCATTACGGTATTAAAACCTTGCACGCTGTGATGTGATGCAGCCTTTGGTTGATTTGCTCCTTACCACGAACACAGTGCTGTCTTATCGTTCACATGACAGATGCCCTAGTATTTCCACAGGGTAAATCAAGTATGTTGGACCTCATCTAAAACCTCTATCGTAAAAATGAATTTTATATGTCGTGTTTCTCATTTCAGAAGTAATTCTCCATCTCTTCTTGAATCTGATTATGCTTTTATAATAATTATTTTAATGTTTTAAAGATATTGCGTTTTACAGGTTTTATGACAACTCTTCTGAGAAGAAAATTAAAACCTTTGATTTTTAAGTATCAATAAAACAGATCGACCTGAAGAGCTGCATGTTACAGATAGATTTAGTCCTGAGAGATCAAATCACAACTTTTCGATTCCTCACAGCAAAACCAATGAACAAGTCTTATCACTGTAAAAGACGCTTTACCATCACTAGACTGAAAGGTGGAATATACATGACGCCTTAATGCTATACGTAATTATCTCATCGCCTAAGTGAACAGATACTAGGGAAATGATCACGACTAAATCACCCAAGCATCAAAATGAAAATTGTTTGAAAAATAGCCTAGTTGAACTGAGATTGTCGAATACCTCCCAGTTCGTGTTTACAGCATATCTATCTTTTTACGTATCTTAAGTGGCTTACTAATTTTGGTCATCAAAGGGAAAGCAAGATTACCCTCTCATCACGAAGAAAGTGGGATTATTTACCTCACGACGACTACATCTATACGAAAGGCTGGACAACAATTGTCTGTATAGTATCACCACGACAATGTATGTCAACCATAACATGCCATTCTGTCCAGAAAATTGTAAAACGTCAACAATACCTGACAACCAATTGATCGAATTGGAATGCTGACCTTTATTTTCAGTCACGTGCCTGCATCGCGTGTGACCCGGAACCATTTTGATAGAAGCCACGTGTATATGAGAATGAATTGGGTTGGCTGATTGCGGTGGTCACACTAGAAGAAGTATGTGCTGTGCAGATGTGATTTGTGAACATGTTCTGTATATCTCTGGACATAAATCAAACATTAACGGTTAAATTTCAATATAGGTAGACATTTATTTGAACAAGGATTTCCGGTTTGTTTAAATAGCTTAATTGTATTGCTGGAAATCAACTGCTCTTGTTACGTGATAAAATCAACAACAAGACCATTAATAAACGACCAACTGTTATAATAAAGTATATAATAGATTAACAACGACGCAGACTAGGAACCGCTGAGTCATAGCCAATGAAGTAATTAAAATAACAAACAGGGTTTTCATTTAATGTAATACTTTTATATTTGAAGCATTTAATGTAATTGTCGACACAATCTGCAAACAAATGCTTTGTTCAAGAGGAAATTCTTCTAAATATTGATAAACAAATCTATCAATGATTTACCTATTCAGTCACTTTGTAGTTTCTGAGCTTAATACAATGAAAGTGTTTGTTTGAACAATATTAAGAAGTTTCCGTATACTAGTATACAGGTTTTATCGTTTAATGGTTAATACATGTGTAGTATTCACCAATCAAAACATGCTGTTATATATGCTGTTCAGTCCGTATAAGTACTACCGACAAAACAATAAAAACATGCTGTTATATATGCTGTTCAGTCCGTATAAGTATGTACCGGCAAAACAATAAAAACATGCTGTTATATATGCTGTTCAGTCCGTATAAGTACTACCGACAAAACAATAAAAACATGCTGTTATATATGCTGTTCAGTCCGTATAAGTATGTACCGGCAAAACAATAAAAACATGCTGTTATATATGCTGTTCAGTCCGTATAAGTACTACCGACAAAACAATAAAAACATGCTGTTATATATG